>JAGGNH010000061.1:77500-293368 GCA_026586065.1 Dioscorea zingiberensis | reverse complement strand
AGGAAAAATAAATCAACACACTCGCACAAACACTAAACCAAACATAGCCCAAGGGCACTTGTATTACTTATACTATTGATGTCACTTGAGTTCCTAACTTTGAGTACATGCATTGCAGAAATTAAAAGTTCTTATAATACAGAAACTTGAAGCATGTGTAGATTTATTAAATTGACCATGTTCTTGGTCAACTTATACGATTGATATCATGAGAACATTGAGCACTTGTAGTACTTATACCTAATGATATCATGAGAGCTCTAACTTTAGTAGTACATATAGAATTAAAAGTTTTATAATGCATCTAATGCTAGAAAGCTTGGCAGGCTTATGTAGAATTTTACTAAGTTGACCAACATAGTCGCTTAACCACGATGATAATCATGAGAAACATTGAGGCACTTGTGTATGGCCCTTATACTACTGATGTCGCAGGCTCTAGCACAGAAGTATTTGCATATAAATTAAAGTTTTTTATAATGCATCTGATGCGAGCTTGGGCTTGTAGATTTACTAGAAGTTGACCATGTTCTTTTTGTCAACTAAAGTCAATTACACATGAAAGTAAGTTGGAAGTAGTAGATTTACCCTTAATTTGTTATTTTGGAGTCAAAGTAGAGGTTCTGAAGAGACATTAAAGAGAAAGTAGAAACCTAGATGAAATAAAACACTGAAAACATAGAAGATATAGAATAATGGTTGCACTTTATAGATGAGGTGGACTGGCCGAAAGCGGTTTAAGGAAGCCTTCAGCTTAAGTTATCTTTTTAATATTAAAAAAAAAAAACTTATCTAATTTTTTTTTAAAAAAAAGATAAAAAAAATTGCCCAATTAGAATATATGAGCATCTATAGGCAGATGAGGTCCGACAAGTAAACCGACCTAGAATTAGAATCAGTTAAAAAGTCTTTTGATAAAACTTACGAGCATACATGTACATGTACTTGTTTCATTGTAAGTCAATATATATATTTTTATTAATAATTATAAATAATTTACAAGGATTTATTTATAAATTTTATTGAGATCGATCTCTTTTTAGAATTAGAAGGATACGATTAATGATGTGATGATGAAATCGATTAAGATGAAGAAACTTTAAGAATTAAAGTAAAGATCAACGGCGTAGAATGATTCTTAGAATTTAGTGCTCACTTGCTCCTGCAGGTCCCAGGGAGGTCAGGGTGCTGCGTGCCCCGGGGTAGCCTCAGAGCTATCAAGTCGAAAGAAGGTACCGATGGAGAGGAGAGCTAGAAGGGAGCCATTTCAGCGAATTGAGTATAGGAAACAGAGTTTTATAGAGCTTGAGATTTCTAAACTAGATTGGATGCATTTCCGGAGGAAGCTTGAGGAAAGAATTTTTTGTGTTTTGGAGGACTTGGAAAATGGAATGGTTTAGGCCCTTAATTTTACATATTTTAGAGGATTTTTCTATGTTTCTTATTTTTTAGTTGAATTAAAAGGTTTAGGATTTACTGTATTATAAGGAACTTTTATGATCATTTATGCAGCGGCTTTGATAGGAAATAAACAAATTATTTTTGTTCTCTACGTTCATGATTCCAAGCGACTTCATGCTTTCACTACGTCTGTTGGCGCCGAGAGGCGAGGGCTTAATCATGGTTGGAGAAATGCTCGAATCTTGGCGGAGCGAAAGCGGTATCATTGGCGGTGGTATTTGCGAGGAAGACATGCTTGGCAGGTGGTGACCATGAGGGGAAGACTACGATTACAACTTGGTTGAATTAGAGAGGATTTCCTGGTCGTAGAGGATCCAGGCTTTGGGGAGCTCAGGTGGTTGTGTTCTTTGGGCTAACAGCTAGAAACTTCTCCTTGCCAATGGGATGGCTAGTGGGAGTGGTACTCTCCATAGCATTGGAATGAGGATGAAGGCAACATCTGGTAGGCGGGAGGGAGGAGATGATGAAGCGGAGATGAAGGGTAGTTGTTGTCTCGATCGCGGTGGTTCAGCAGATTATGCTAGCAACCCAAAGCAAGAGGAGCTATCACGGCGACGCTTATGTCCAGAGACAAGTGGGTTGTGGAATGCGGGTATACATGAATTATCATTACTCGGCCGTGATAGCGATTAGCGAACATTGTATCAAAGGCTGATGGATTTACCAGAAAGCTAGATTTTGCCTTAGCAGAGAGTCATCCACTAAAAGCACTTTATAAGATTAGGAAATTTTGCGGATCAGAGAGAGGAGGCTAAAGTAAAGATAGCCAAAATTTGCCATTTTAATTTTTTCTATTGGAAAGAGGTATAAGATGAAATTATGTGTGATGTAGGTGGAGATGGGCCATTTGGCTATCATATGATTTTAGAATTATCCGTATGGCTGATTTGATGTAGATACTACATACAAAGAAGCGAGACAATCTATGTATGCATTCATGAAGGGAGGTGTGAAAGATTGTGTATTTAGGATCCATAAAAGAAGAATTTTCTAATGAGGATCCAAAATCCAAAGGAAAATGATTACTTATATAGTAGATAGGGGCATATTCATTTGAAGTTAAGGAGTGTGGAGAGATCTTTCGCATAGTAAATGGAGAAGTTAATTTGAGAGTCCTAAGAAGTTCACTTGTAGCTTATTTGTCAGCCTTTGATGGGAGGAGTTTAAGGACATAGTATAAATTTTAGTCTGCGAGATGGGTACATGCCTCACATGAGAGATATACAACACTTCCTCGACCTTATACTTGCAGGCGAATCCTACCTAATTACCCAAATTGCTCCGAGGATAAGGCCCCAAAAGAAAGATCAAATTTTCGCGAGGGAGTAGGTGGAGGAATTGATTAGGAAGAGATTGAGTAACTGGAAGGACATAGAGAGTCACCCCCTCAATCGATGAATTGTCCAAAGCAGAGGTGATAGACCACACTCTGGGAAAGCTTAATTTGTTGCATTTCAATAGGATTTTGCCTTCTTTGAAGCCGGGGTTGCTTATATACGGCATACCAAATTGTTGATCTCTTTAGGAAGTCTCAATATTAGTTATTCTTTGGCCTGGCCCATTTAGAAGTATCATCCTCTAGTAGAAGAGTTTCTAGATAAGTTGGACCCATAGAAACAAAAATTTTAAATTTTATAATTTTATATGTATACTTTTGGAGGGATTTTTCCAAAATGAATTGAGTCATATAGGCCCACTTAATTTTACAATTTTCTATTTTTTTTATAGGATTTTTCCATGTTCTTACTTTTAGTTGAATTAGGGTTGGGGATGCCTATATAAGAGAGACTTATTCTCTTATACTACAACTTTTGATGAAATGAACAAATTTATTTTTTGTTCTCTTTGTAGTGGGTTCAGAACTAATTCTCTCCCGATTCAAATGGCTTTCTACGCTTTTCGCTACATTAAAGAAAATGGAGAGAGTGGGAAAGGAAACCCGAGGAGAGAGAGGCGCAGCTTCACGATTAGAATCCACTTAAATACTAAGGAACACTAAATTGCAGGAGTTCAACAAAACTCCAATTCGGATGCCAAGTTGGAGATGCATTTCCTCTGCCAGGCTTTTGCAGGGGCTCTCGCTAAGGTTTTGAAGAGTTGATCTCTGGATTTGGATGATTAAGTGATTGAAGTTATGAGTCGGATCCTTTATTTGAGCCCCTTGGCTGATTATGTGCGGCGATTCGCGGCTTTAAGATTTAATGCCACAAGCTTGAATTTCAAACTAAACTCTATTCCAACTAAAACTTGAAATTATACATATCTATTTTTTAAAATTTATAAAAAATATATTTTGTTTATTAAAAATATTATCTAAT
Organism: Dioscorea zingiberensis; assembly: GCA_026586065.1. NCBI lineage: Eukaryota > Viridiplantae > Streptophyta > Magnoliopsida > Dioscoreales > Dioscoreaceae > Dioscorea > Dioscorea zingiberensis. Next base: position 289,589 of record JAGGNH010000061.1, on the reverse strand, counting down.
TTATATTTTTTTATTGTCTTGGAAGTATATAGAAAAAAAGGGGTTATAAATAAACTTTCAATTTTGCAATTAAATCAAATTTGGCATTTCAAAGCTTAAAGGATTAAATATTAATTCTAAATTTTAATTTAGAATAACCATCAACCAAATCTATTTGGAAGCTCAAGAAGCTAGACCAACATGATCAAAAATTGGCTTTGTTTATATATATAATTTATATTAATGTTACCAATGTTTTTAGGACCCCGTTACCGGACCGGCCGGTTGGACCGGTAAAACCGCAGAACCAGTGCATTAGTCCGGTCCGGGTTTATAGTTGTTGACCAATAATTGAGCGTGGCAAGACCAGTCAAACCCACTCAATTACCAGACCACAGTAGTTCGGCCGGTTGGACCGGACCCAGGAAGAACCCGATTTTTAAATTACACTTAACCTTATAGCAACCACTTTATAGCAATCACTTTAAAGGCATTAATGGTTCCCAGGGGTCCAAGAGGCCATTTAAGTTTTGATCTCAATGTAAGCCAACTCACTTTACCTAGTAACAACCTCATCTCCCTTTGATCTCCACAACCGATGTGGGACTAAAACTTTTCAAAGCACAACTCACTTTATAGCAACACCTCCTCTACTTTGAAGTCTCCTTGCCATTTGTGGGACTAAAACTTTTCAAAGCCAATACCAGCTTTGATTCCTATATATATATATATAGAGAGAGAGAGAGAGAGAGAGAGAGAGAGGGGGTTGGGAAATGATAATTATATATATATATATATATATGTATTATTTTTATTTTTTAATCTAATTTGTTATATTAATCTGCAAAGCTTATTAAGGTTTTTAATTTTGATCCAATGTATCCCATTTATTTTGTTAATTACAAAGTAATTACCATATTTTATACTTATACTTATAGGTATTTATACCCAACAAAATCCTTATAAAGAATTTAAAACAAAATTTAAATAAATAAAATATAAAACAATTTAATTGCCATTTCTTTGACTCGGAAATAGAAATTCCCATAACTTCTCAGAGCGGGAAGTCCTAACCAAGGGGAGTGGAATGTTTGCAGGAAGTGGGTCCAGACCCTCCAATCCAAGTGAGAGAGAAGGAAAAACCAACCGGTTTTTGTAAAAGTTTTGACGAAATAGGGCATTTTACCAAGCTACTACACGTTCTAACTAGAATAGAAAAAGGTAAGAAAAAGCAAGCATTAGCACACGGGCTAATCAAATATAATCCAAAAGTGACAACTATGTGCTTGAAGCCACCGAGGTCGGTCATATCCTCTGTGGAACAAAGATAGCCCGCAAGATTTAGCGAGGCAATGCTTTTCGCAAGGAAGCATCCGACTAAGCGTGTTCGGTCTCACTTGGGCAATATTATGCCAAATTTGTAGAGCTTGGAGGTTGAGGATTGCTTAGAAGTTGATGTGAAATGTGTAGTAAGCTTATCCGGGGAGGTCTTAAGAGATGGTATTAGATCCATATCTGTCATTCATGGCGTAAAGCTTATAGGACAATCGTGCAATATTGAGGATGTATCCGACTTCCATTCTCTGTAGTTACGCGCTTATATGTCTAAGGTATCAAGGAATAGCTTACAATTCATAGCAGTGGTAGGCTTGATGCTTTAGCTGCATGACGTTGGTGTATCCTGCCAATAAGATGGTGTCTCTTCCCTTTGGTGAATACAAAGCCTTACATACTACATATAGAGATTTATCAGTAAGCGACCAAAGCGGCTATCACATAAAGAAGAAATTGTTTGTTTGAAAGAGGAAAAGTGGAGATACTCCTGTATTGCTCCCTTATTTTCCGAATTGTTCTTGTGTAGATGAGTGCCTCACCTTAAAACTTGAAATGGATTTGAATCCTCTACAGTATTGTTGAAAACTTCTTCACATCACAGCTTTCCAGTTACCCAAGCGATTGAAGCTATCAATGCTTTGATAAAGCTTTGGTTTGACACATGTTGTTGCCCATCGCCATGATCTGAGAGCCAATCACACCCGGTTAGCTTAAAGATTCTTTCTTCGAATTATTTGGCACTCAACGATTAGTAGTGATACTATGCAAGTTTGCACGCCAACAAGTTCCTTGCAATGCTTACATTTTCCACCATTTAGATGCATGATAGTTTCACTTTCAGGAATACAAAAATGGCACATTGTACCTTGAGGACCATTCACTACGGTAATTATAAATGCTGGGATGTCATAGTAATCACTTAGCCATGTAGAAGTTTCAAATAAAATTTTAACTCTTGGAGCTACATTTACAATTCCCAAATTCCCAAATTTTAGCGGTTTTTTGTAAAAGTTAGATTTAACTGCTTACCCAAAAGAGGAGATCTAACTAAGCAGCATAGAAGAAAGAGAGGCGAGGCTGAGAGAGAGAAGAGAGAGAGGAAAATCTCTTCTTCTTCTTCTCTTCCTAGAATTCTCTCTCTCTACAACTTATTACTATTGTTGCTATTAGGTACACTAGCTAGCATGGAGGAGAATATGGCCCTTTTCGAGGCCCTTCACACAGACGGCGGTGGCGTGCGACAGAGAGATAAGAACAGTATGCATGCCGTGAAATGGGCGGCAGACCACCTCTCCCTTATCAGCTTAGCCCTACCCGTCAAATGTCCCCTTATTCATGTAGAGGGCAGGGGGATCATCCTCTAACTTACGTGAGGTTTACCTTCCTCTCTTTCTTCATCATCAAGTTATAGAAGCATTTTGTTCTAAATTAATTGTTGATTGAAAAATAAAAGTGATAATGCGTGATTTAATTTGTCTTCAGAAGCACATCAAGATTTTTGGTATGGAAAAGGAGGTTCATTGTGATCACTTGTAGTCCAACATAAAAATCATTTGTGATGATTCTGAATGTTTGTTTTGCAGCAGTGACCGATACCTTCCAGCTCGAATTGGGACTTGAGAACATCAAGGATAGTTGAAATGACAGAATTCTTTCTCTCCCACTTATGGAGAGTTTCTGTGTGCTCTCGTCGAGGGGGTATGTTTCCATTTTTCAGTAGCTTTAAAATTTCTAATGAATTTCTTTGGTGTGAGTACTTTACGACAGAAGAAGACTCATTCCACAACTTTGATAGCGAGAAGTTTAACACACCGAAAATGTTTGTGAATTTACTAGATACAACCAGCTCGAGGGGTGGTTTTGGAAGATAATGATGTCTCCAAGGTGATAATCGAAAGATACATCAATGCAGAACCCACATAAACAACATTTGTGGTTTGGAGCTTCGAATATAATTGGTTTTCACCTTTGCAGGGTCTGTCTCTCTCAATTAGTTTTGGAATGCCCCGAATTCTGCCTTCTCTCCTGAGCCACATTTTCCCTTTGTATGCAGAAAATTTAGGAACCCTGATGTCTCGGAACGCTTGCTGAAATCCTCAGTAATTTCCAGGACTTTTTGCAGCATTATATGTCATAGCCAAAGGAAAACCTGATGACAACCCAAATTCGATCGGGCAGAAGAGTCCTGGACTAGTCAATACCATGTACCTCCCAAGACAATTACTTTCTTCTCAACAACTAGCTGAAGGTGGATCCCGGATACTTTGACGAACAAGTCCAGGTAACTTAAAAATAATTTTTTAATACACATGAAGATGGTATGTTGAACTTATAAAAAAAGTTTTTCATCTGCCCAATTCAGAGCGCAATATGGAAAGAATGGAATGAGGATCTTGTTCCCTGCACCAGATAGAAGATCTATTGACAGGGGAGCTGATTATATGAGGACTCCGGGACGCGAAAGGCCCCTTTCGTCTGCAAAGACAGTACCGCCAAATATCTTGCTTGAAGGTATTGATGCCGCACAACAACCCTTCAACTCCATCTCTGATGATTCCGATCTCTCGAGGAGCATGCGCTTCCAATCAATGGACTTCGGCGAGGGATCAGAGTTCGCCATGGGCTCCCTCGGCATCCCTGCCGATTCTCAGCCCTCTCCTGTTGGTAGTGTAAGTACATTTACTAGTTTTGTTTGTAGAAACAAAAATCCCGTTGAATTATCGAGGTTTATATGCATTCTTATTGCCATTTTCAGGCACAAAGAGACATTGAGGCTGAAATGAAGAGGCTCAAACTTGAACTTAAGCAAACTATGGACATGTATAGCTCTGCTTGCAAAGAAGCCATCTCAGCTAAACAGAAGGTTAATTCGAAATGTGTTTGTATATATATATATATATATGCGAGATGGAGATCTTAAGTAAAATGATGGTGTATTGGTTGAATTTCAGGCAAGAGAATTACATCAATGGAAGATGGAAGAGGCCAGAAAGGTAGAGGCACTAAGGCAAGCAGAAGAGGCAGCACTTGCACTAGCAGAGGTGGAGAAGGCCAAATGCAAGGCTGCCATTGAAGCTGCGGAAGCAGCACAGAGGATAGCTGAACTTGAAGCGAAGAAGCGGCTCGACGCAGAGCAGAAAGCGATACGTGAAGCGGAGGAGAAGAAGAAAGCATTGGATGCACTGGCTCAAAACGACGTCCGGTACCGGAAATACAGCATCGATGAGATTGAAACCGCCACGGAAAAATTCTCCGATAACCTCAAGATCGGTGAAGGTGGATATGGACCTGTCTACAAAGCCACCCTGGATCATACACCAGTTGCAATCAAAGTTCTAAGACCAGATGCAGCTCAAGGAAGGAAGCAATTCCAGCAAGAGGTACACAACATAACATAATAATAGTCTTAATAGTTCGGCGTCATCTAATTAAACAAATGTTTCTCCACACACTTCAGGTTGAAGTACTCTGCTGCATCAGACATCCAAACATGGTGTTACTGCTAGGTGCGTGCCCAGAGTACGGTTGCTTAGTATATGAATACATGGACAACGGGAGCTTAGAAGACAGGCTTTTCCGGCGAGGCAACACTCCGGTGATACCATGGAGTGTGCGGTTCAAAATTGCAGCAGAGATCGCCACCGGATTACTCTTCTTACATCAAGCCAAACCAGAGCCTCTTGTTCACCGGGATCTTAAACCGGCTAACATTCTCTTAGACCGAAACTATGTGAGCAAGATCAGCGATGTCGGTCTCGCAAGATTAGTCCCTCCATCAGTAGCAAACAATGTTACACAATACCGAATGACATCGACTGCAGGAACATTCTGCTACATTGATCCTGAGTATCAACAAACGGGAATGCTCGGAATCAAGTCCGATGTATACTCACTAGGCATAATGCTCCTGCAGATCATCACTGCAAAGCCTCCTATGGGATTAACTCACCATGTTGAGAGAGCAATTGAGAAAGGGACTTTCTCTCAAATGCTTGATCCTGCAGTGAAGGATTGGCCAGAGGAGGAAGTCCTCTCATTTGCTAAACTTTAAAGCTTAAGTGCGCCGAGCTCAGTGAAAAGACTGCCCGATCTTGGCTCCGTCGTGCTCCCTGAGCTCAACAGACTGAGAGACTTGGGCCATGAGTATGAAGCTCAGAAAGGTTCCATTGGTTTCGGCGTGTCAACATGCAGCCCTCTCGGTTCTCCCTCTCCAAAATCCCAATCACAATCACCTTCACAACAACATCAACAGGTTTGCTATTTTATTTGGTCATATTTGGCTTTGATACCATGTTAAATTTTTTCCACACAGGCCTCAGGTATTAAGCACACAAAATGCTAGCGCACCATGGGCAGGTTCTTCAGAAGGTTGACATCGAAAATATAAACATTGAAACAAAATGAGAATAGAGATGAAATTTGGAAGATTAGGGTTGTGATTTGGGTTTTGATTTACTAATACATGTCTTGATGATCAATTAAGGAGATGATTACTGGTCATGTTTAGGGGTGGAATTTATCAGTGACAGTGATCTCTCTCTCTTAACATTCAGAGGATCACAGTCCTGAAATTAATACTAAATACTTCACTCTGTCCCAACTTCAAATTTATCTCTCTGTTTATATCAATAAATAGAAGCTCAAATCAAGGTAAAAATATATAATATTAACAATTTAATAAATTAAATAAATAGTTAATATATTAACAATAAATCAAAATTGATACTAACGAGTAATAAATATCAGGTAAGAAAGTAATTAGTTTGTCTGACTTTCACAAGAGAGGAGCAGTTATAAATTCCAAAGTAGAGGAACCTTTAAACAAGATAAGAGTATTTGGACCTTTTTGGGATCAAATATGAACGTTAATTATTTTTTTAATGAATATAATTTATTTATTTTCTAAAAAAAAATGATAAGGTTTTTTTAATATTTAAATTAAAAATTAACTAAAAAAAATCTCTTGTATATCGGATTCTTGTGATTCCTGTCCGTCCAATCTCAATTATACGGTCATGATTGGTTGTGATTTTACTTACGTCATTAATTGTTGTTAATATATATATATTAAAAAATTATTGAGAAAAAAGAGAAATAGAAGCAAGAGAGAGAGGGGTAGTGCGGGGGTGGGAGAGGAGATGGAGATGGAGATGGAGATGGGGAGGAGGGGAAATGTGGCCAGGGAAAGGAGGAGGAATCGGAGGGATCGAGCCTCACTATGAAGCGCGTCGCGGCATGGCTTGAAGCAGTACATTGAGAACCATTATCGGACCCAGATGAAGAACATCCAGGAGCGCAAGGAGAGGTCTTGAGTTTTGATCTCTTCTCTGTTCAATAGATGCTTTTTCTTTTCTCTTGTTGATATTGGATTCTGGATTTGTTCTTTGTTGCTGTTTTTGATGTAGGATTCTTGGTTGGGTGAATCTGGTGTTTTGGAAATTTGTTTTTAGGGCTTGAATTTTGGGATCTGAGAAGCTTGGTGTGCTATTCTAGTTGTTGTGCTAAGTTTTGGTCTTGATTATATCACATAGACCAGATTAAGAACCTCAGGTGCATTTTAGAAATTTTCTAGCTTTTCTTTGTCGGTGAATGTCATATGACATGAGTTTGGGATTTGGATGAGCGATATGTTTAGTTGACTGAACTGAGTTTCGTTGTAAAGTGATCTTATTTATCCAAGTGGTTGATGTTGTTTAGAAAAATAGGAAAAATGATAGCTTGGATTGATAGCTTTATTTTGTCATGAAATATCCTTTTTGTCCCAGACTTGGGCTATTTTTGCACTGTAGTTGGAGTGTATATTTGTTATTGTTTGATGAATGATGAATTTCAATATGGTGATTGAATTGCATTCCCTTAACAAATTACTAGACATTAATTTTCAATGTGGCAGAACTTTTAATATTGAATTGAATATGGTTGAATTCAGTATGCTAGTTACTTGTCTTAATATTGTCAGCTTTTCTTGTTTTACTCTGCGAAAGGAGAAAGAGTAGGACAACAAGAATTCTCAAAATTAAAGAAATAGTTCTCCAAGATTGTTTTGTTTCTACTTCTATATGCTTGTCTGCACCTGGTTAACTGTACCAGGTGTGGGAAAAGCAGTGATAGCTGCTAGTACTAATCAATTGGTTTGAAAGGCTAGAAGACTTAATTATAAGTCTCTTTGGTGTCAACATTTTAATCGACCTCCATCTGGGGATGAATCCACCTTAGGACAAAAAGAGGCTCTTAACCTTTTCTCGCTTCGCCCAAGGTAAGAGCAGACTTTTTCACTTTTTGCCAAATGTATATAGCCCTAACTCTCTTGGTCTAGGCATTAGCTGGTAAGCAGTTAATCTCTATATGAAATTATTGGCCTTTCGCTGCCAAGAAAGAGTGAACTCGAACAAGAGTCAAGGGGTAATAAGGTTCTTTGGCCAATCGGAAATCGTGATAAAACAAAAGATGGGCGCCTCCTCACATGTCAAACACTTACTATTGAGAAGACTCCTTACCCCAACATTGAACTAATATACTCATATTAAATAACCCGACCAGATTTCTTAGAATCTACATAAGAGATTTAGGCAAGATCTTAACTATCAAAGTATAAGAAGCATATAGCAAGAGTTGCTGGCCCTTATACACACTCCTAAATATACTAATATACTAGCAAATGACCCTCATGTTGGACTTTCTAAAATACATTATTTATATGATAACAAAATACCTCTCGTATTGCTAACGACTTTCATAAAAATAATAACTTACGTAACTTAACAACTATCAAAAGGCGACCACTATCGTTCCAAATAGTTGTTATAATTTTTAAAATTAAAAAAAATCCAAAATTCTAAAAAAAAATTGAAAATATGAATTCTAATTTTTTGTTTTTTTTTTGAAATTTTTTAAAACCAAAGTTATCTAGATTTACTCCCATTAGTAATATAGATAGATATTCATATTGTTGACTGAAAAATCGGTCTCTCCTCGTGATTTGAGCCCAATCTTCTATCAACGGTTAAATTTGTAATGGTTGAGGGACTAGATGCAAAGAAGAAGAGCAAGCATCTAAGCAAGAAACAAAGCACACCCAATTTATGGAAAACCTCGAAAAGCATCTTTGGTAGTGGCCGACATTGAGATGTCGGGAAAAGAGAGTTTGATCAAGATGCCATAAGTGATTGGAGAAGCTTCATGATAATAGTCAGGGAATGGTGGTAGAGCCCTTTATATGGAGAAGTGAAGATAAAAGTTCTCCCTGTAGTGTTGGTCAGCCATTGCCATGGGTTGGAGGACTTGGTGTGTTTCATCATCATTCCTCCACTTTTGAAGAAGAGATCCCCTTTCTTCAATCTTCCCCTTTTCTCTCCCTGTATTATCATCCTAGCGGGCCACGTGTCAGCATCTTAGCGGCCAAATATTTTACCCATAACACATATATAAAAAAAGCAGGTGCTACAAAGCTCCCGATATGGGTGGGTCCGGACCACTTTTAAGATATATTTTTATTTTTTCATTTATTTATGGTATACATGTTGATTAAAATATTTTTAAAAATATAAAAATAAAAATTATATTATTTAATGTATAAATATGTATGCATATGAATTTGGGGGTTTCTAGGTAAAAGTATCAAATCAATGCCTCAATTTACCACTTGGCCTCATATCCTAGGTCTAGGGCACAGACAATAATCTCATCTAGCATATCATACCTACACAGATATTTTTTACCTATATGGATTGCCGATCTCAACTATGAGATCGTACTACTAGCCAAGGGAGGGAAACAAAGTAATTCTCTTTATTTAGGAAATTATAAATAGAATATATTAAATTGAACTTCAAGTCTCTTAATCCAATTTAAATCAATTCAAGGTCATCAAATCTTATCTTAAAAGGTAAGCTTATCCCTTGCAGTTTAAAATAAAATTTTAGTCTCTTAAAAAAATACTGAGAATATCCTTTGTTTTATATTAATTTATGAATTATAAATATCGTAAATACTTAAACTGCCCTTCATCTGAAAACCATTAAAAGAGCTTAAACAAGAGAAAGATGCTAGTGAGGGAAAGAAAGATGTAAACAAGATGGATTAGAGAGTGAGGGTGAAGTAGCAGATGAATTAGGAGAGAGAATGAAAGAGAAAAGATTTGGGAACAGATGTATTTGGATTTCATTGAAAAGAAAGTTATTCTGGTCACACCTGTTAGGCAAAATCGAATAGTTGGACACAACAATTTTTTTTATTCTCAAATGATATCGGAGGTTTTGCAGTGCGATTAGGATTTTTCCTCTAAGAAATCACAAAATTTGTGATCTATTTTGTGTCAAAGGGGTTTTTTGTAATGAAAGTCAATTATAAGAGATGTTTATTAAATTTTGAAAAGACTCATCTAAAATTAAACCAAGGGGCCCTATGCAAAAACTTGCTTGAACAAAGATAGGGCAGCTCGGTACTACAAAGTTCCTGCCTCTTTTGTTAGCAAGAGGTTGTTTTCAAGACTCAACCCCTAAGTTTATCCTTATGGAGAATTTGTTGTATTGATTCCCTGGATAGTGAGGAAATAGACTCCTAATCTAGCCTATTCTTTTGGATTTTAAGGAGTTTATTCATGGTTAAAAACATAAATTTCCTTTCCTTTTAAGAATCCCCGAGAAAATGAAAAGGTGATTGTCATATAAATCAGGGGCTAGCCAAATTAATTTGTTTATTAGATTGTGGTTTGCCCTCCCATTTCACCTAAAAATAGTCTAATCAACTTTTCTTTATGAAATTTTTTGCAATTGTCTACCTCCCATTCTTGCATAAATGGATTGTGGCTGTGGCATGCTACTTGAACCTTCAATATCCCCATAATAACACTAATTTCATTGTGTTTGAAAAAGATATACATTTGACCCCAACTTCTTAAAAATCTTGGAACAACTTGATGAAAAAGAAAATTAAAAAAAAAAATCAAAACAGGCATAATCATCTAATTATTTTTTGCATCATATTCAGTCATGTTTCATGAATTTTTCCAACCAAACCATATTGTCATTAAGTCCATTTTTTTATTGAAAGCAAGTTAATTTGTATGGTATATCCCATAGTGATTTTTTTCCTGATTATGTCTGTTATGCAAGTACACTAAAGCACTGGCTAACATCTTGTTGGGCATCTAGGATGATACATCTTTAATGTTAGTTGAAAAGAGGAAGAAAAAACAAAGGAAATAATTGTGACCAAATTTTCCTTTGAAATCAATTTGATTTTAACACTTAGAAATGTTTTCAGAATAGCCTCTATAAATTTCATTTCATTTGTGATAACGTCTGCATGTCTTATCTTGATTTTCTCTCTCTATTTCTTGCTCACAGCTCATCTAATGGATACATATCCTCATAGCTCATCTAATGGATACATATCGATGTCCATCTTTGTTTTGATGGCTTGCTTTTGTCAATGACAATGTTGATACTTGATGCAATTGTAGAGCGATGGGTTCTGGAGAGAAGATTAGCTTCTTCACCTGTTTCTGAGGAGGAACAAATTGATCTAATCAAGAGATTTAGAGAGGAAGGAGACAGAGTTTATGCGGCTTAAAAGACACAAGATCTGCGTGGATGATTTTGAGCTACTAACAGTTATTGGGAGGGAGCTTTTGGAGAGGTTAAGATATGCATATCCATACACATATTTGATTGTCTTTGCATATATGCTTAGTAGTTGTTTTTTTCCTGACCTTTTAGTATTGCTCCTCGTGCTTAATCAAGTTCATGTACTATTTGGAATAATTTTCCTTGTTTACTTACTCCAACCACCTTTTCTAAACTAATACTTTTCATAGTTTTTAGTTTTCAAGTGGAGACTGAAGAAGGGAATACTTATCTTTTTGTCATAATAATTTAGATTTAAATATGATAGTGATCCATTTGTGGTTGTGTAGCTATTGAATTAATTCCCAAATTGCGTATAAGATTATTGCTTCCTACTTCATAATGCCGACATACTTTGTCAATCCATGAATATGGAAACCCAATAACATGAGTTTACCTGTTGATTTCATAAATTCTGATGTTAATAAGGCCCCTCTTCCCTCCGTGTCTTATAAGATGACTCTTTGGAAACATCTTTTGATGATTTTAGTTTCCTCTTTGATATAGTGAAGATGATTAGGGAGTTTTATGGACATCTGGAAGGTTTGAAGGAGTCTATTGTTATTTTTAGTTAGTCATAATAATAATTGCTTATCGACTGTAATAAGGTATAATATACTCTAATGAATATTTGGCTTGGTGAGCTTTATACCATGTTAATGATAAATTTGAACTTCTGAGTATAGTCTCTGATCACCTGAGAAGTATCTGTATGCTTGTGTTTTTTATGATAGTTTTCTCATTCAAGAGGGCATGCTCAAATTGATGTTCTGTGTGTTGACTACCATTTTCCATATATTATAGGTCATACTCTGCCGGGAGAAGTCTTCAGGAAATATTTATGCAATGAAGAAACTCAGAAAATCCGAAATGCTTAGCAGGGGCCAGGTTTGATTCTTGTGTTGTTATGTATTTGTAAAATACAGTGAATAGAATGTTGTTTCCTTTAGCAAATCATTACCCTTTACTGTTAGGAGATTATATGGTGATTTTTTGCCTTTCTTCACGCCATCAAAATTACTACACCTGTGAACACTCCTGCAATGCATGACTTGTAACAACCTTAATTCTTGTGGTTATTTGGCTATTAGCACATCCTGGCTATAGAAGTTCATGCACACGTTAGAGCAATCATTACACTATTACTGAAACACTGATTTTCTTGATGTATAGCTACACCAATCACCAAAGTTGCCTTTGTGAGCTTGAGATTTTTGTTGCTCATTCTATAGTGTAAAATCAAGTGGCTTAAATATCTTCTCTTTAAGAACTTGTGAATCTGAATAGTCAGCTATTCATTAACATAACCAAGGGGCATTGAATATCTCTGTTTAGAGCTTGTCTATTAACTATACAGTATAATTTCTTTACAATTTTTTCTATTCATTTTCATTTAGTTTTCATTTGCATTGTATTTGTCTACAGGTTGAGCATGTAAGAGCTGAAAGGAACCTGCTCGCTGAAGTTGCTAGCCATTGTATTGTGAAGCTGTACTATTCATTTCAAGATGCTGAATACCTATACCTGATTATGGAATATCTTCCTGGAGGGACATGGATGAACCTTCTAATAAAAGAAGAAACTTTTGACTGAAAGTGTGGCTAAATTTTACATTGCACAGTGAGTGTGTTGGCCATCGAAGTCTATTCATAAACATAACTATATCCATAGGTTAGTGTTTGGTTTCATTTAGTGATTGTTTGCATTTCAATTATGAATGCCATAATTTTTATTCTTCTGATTGGCAATGGCAATCTATTTTTAACCTTTGTTTTCGTACAGAGATATCAAGCCTGACAATCTTCTGTTGGACAAAATGGTCATATGAAGCTTTCTTGATTTTGGCCTTTGCAAGCCGATTGATTGTGCTACTCTTTGACTTTGAAATGATAATGAGCGCTTGGATGATGAAACCTTAGGGAAACAATGGATATTGATGGAGGCTTCTCTGACACTCAACGAAAAAAGAGGTGGAGAAGTCCCCGTGAACAACTTCAGTACTTGGCAGATGAACAGGAGAAAACTGGTAAACTTTTTTCAGTATTTGGACCTTCTATCTGATACCTTAATGTCATTTTGCACAGTATATTTCTTAAAAATTTTCCTTCTTGGCCATAAACTTATTGATATGGTTGCATGACTTCCAACTGAAATAGTATGCTGTGAATATGTAACTTTCAGGCTTTCTCTACAGTGGGCACGCCTAGATTACATTAAGCCAGAAGTACTACTGAAGAAAGGATATGGCATGGAATGTGATTGGTTTGTAGTTATAAGCTTATTTTCAGTTTCAATAGTAGATAATTGGTTAAACTTCTAGGTTCTTGAATCAATGCTACACATGCTATCACTTGTGTAGCATATTTTGGTATTTTGGTTAGTTTTTATTCTAGAAAGTTGAATTTTATGATAATTAAATATTTTTGTAAGATAACAGACAGATCATAGAGGTTCTACCATGCCACTAAATTGCATGTTTTCTGTTATTCTGCAGTCAAGCTACTCTCTTTGATAAACAATTCATTTAGTTCCTCTTTAGTAGGCCTCCCACTGGTTCAACTCAAGATAAGGTTTCATTCATTGAAGATGAGTTGGCTAGCTAAGGAAAGACGAGAATCTTGCATGTGTAGGATAACCAAGTTATGAATGTGTCAACTACTTACTCCATGAATCATACAACTAGTATGCTAGGCTACAATTCTGTAATATAATATATACGGTTATCTAAGTTCCGATCTCTCGTCTTTTGAGTAATGAAATGACTCAAACTTCTGGATTTACTACCTTTGGTGTTTGAAATTTTCTGGCACCTTTTGTTGACATTCTTCTGTTGCAATCATTTTATTGACACACAGGTGGTCATTAGGTGCAATAATGTACGAGATGCTTCTTGGTTTTCCTCCCTTTTCTGACCCTGACCCAATAACCACATGTCGGAAGGTTGGTCTCATACTTTAATTAAACTGCCTCACATGTTTCATCGAAGTATGTAGAATTTGAGAAAGGATATCATGTCCTGCTCAAGTCTCTCTCTCTCTGAAGCACACTAATAATATTGTTGGCTGTTAGTTAGATAACCATCTACATCATTGTTGTAACAATGCTATAAGCTTTACTAGACCTTGGTTGCCATGTATACTATTTAGGTCAGTATTTGTGGTCGTGAGATCCTTTTGCAATCCTTTTTCCTCAGTTCCTAATGATTCTTTTATTATCTTCAAGCCATCTATGACCCAAATAATGACTTCCACAAGAAGCCCAAGCCATCATTGAACATCTGCTGTGTAAATCAGTTCATTTATCATATTAGAACAAATCCTTGCTACATTCCAATTTATTCTTTTCATCAATTGTACTCCCTGATTGACTGTGTGTATAGGAGAGGAGACCTGATAAAAATATTTTTCATGCATGAAGCTTTTTATGCCAGATATGACCCATGTGGCATCATTGTTGCTAAATGTTGTTCAAGGGCTTGAAAAGTACACAATATTCACAAATATCTTAGAAGGAATTCGTTTCATCCATCCAAAGTTATACCTTCATATAATTTGATGGATCTAGATTAGAGACTTCATCTTTCAAAGGTTAATCAAGTAATCTTTACTATGTATTTTTGTACTGGATGAATATTTCTAAGAACATCTCTTCAGATACCAGTGCTTGTTCTGAGCATGCATACCAATACAGTATTTAATATCTGAAAAGTTATTCATATTTGCATTTTGGTTCATTGAGTTCGGCTTATGTGCCATAGGAAATTTCATATATTTTTGTAAAAATGAGTTCTCTTCTTATTTCATCCAGCCCATATTTGGTATAATTTTTTCAGATTGTCCATTGGAGAAAACATCTGATGTTTCCTGAGGAGATTCAATTGACACCTGAGGCAAAAGATCTTATTTGCAGATTACTTGTGACGCAGATCACAGACTAGGAAGTCACCAAATAAAAGTATGTGCTTTTACCATTTGAAGTCATTAATTTTATTGATGTATGATGTCTGATAATTTATTTTGTTCATTCATTTGTTTCCAGGCTCATCCTTGGTTTAAGGATATAGTGTGGGATAAAATATATGAAATGGAGGCAGCATTCAAGCCTGAGGTCAATGATGAACTAGATACCCAGAACTTCCCAAAGTTTGTTGAAGTATGTTCCTCTTTTCGAAATAGCCTCTCTGACCTTGATTTTATTGCATTGTGAAATCAATCATTGTGATTGACCTCGAGCATGCTGAATGATTTGTGCTTGTCCTAACTTGTTTGAGTTGTGTTTCTGCAACCTATGAAACAGAATTATCTGGTACATGGATTTTCCACCTTTAGAAGATGTGTTTGTATCAGGCATTTATATTTTGACCTAGTTCACTTTTTGTGCCTTATATCTCCTAAAGTATAACCTCTTCAGTGGAAGGCTCTTGTAGATCTTTGATTCTCACATGCAAGTGTTACAAACAGATAGAAACACAAGGGCATTAATTAGGTTTGCTATATTGTTTATAACTCTTTTGTTTTATTACAATCAAAATGTGTGGCAATCACTTTTCAAATTTACTCTTGACTACAGCTTCACAAACAAAGGCTGCTGCATTCATTCATGCTGGTCTCTGTACTGCTTCTTCTATCCATGAGAATCCCAAGCCTCAGTCTTTATTTATAGGATCTCTAATACCAAAGGTCAACTAATGTACTGTTCTCATGATCTTTTTTCCCCATATTCCAGGAGGAACTTCCTGCTCCAGCAAGAACTGGTTCAGGGTCGTCAAAGAAGGTAACAAAATGTTCTCCTACGATCAATTATTTGGATAAGTATTTGGTAAAGCTTCACTTGTGTAATCTATTATTCTTTAATGAATTAGTGTTGATCTCTTTTTGTTCCTCAAATTCAGACTTGCTGATACTTGGTCAAATATTTATGTCTCTGTTATTTCCGCTATTGCATGCGCTGAGTTTTTACACCCTTAATCACTTATGTAGGGAAATTTGGTAAATTTCATTAAGCATTTTAAGGATAATTATTGTTAATTTTAAATATTTGAGCAGATGCTGCGAACTCCTAAAGATTTAAGCTTCAAGTGGTATACATACAAGAACTTTGCCATAGTAAAAGGTTGGCCTCTATACTATACAGCTGCATATCTTTTCGCTAATACTCTTTAGATGATGAAAAAGTAGTCAGCAATATGGGTCTCTTTGTAGAGAACTAACTTTCATATGTTCAATAATTTTTCTACCAGAGATGAAGAAAAGCACTTCACTGAAGCGGCTCTCTCTTGATTCCATCTTCGGTAACACTCTCAGCATAACTCTAGAAAAGATTTCTCTTGATAATTCTTCAATGTTTGGTACACTATTGCCGTGGTCAGGTGATTTAGTTTCGGATGCAGGAAAGAAATCTACAACAGAGGAAACAGATACCAACATGGATGCTTCATCGTATCCAATGACTCCATAAATCACCATTGTGCTCTCTATTAGCTAGCCGAACCGTCGGTGCAGCCTGCTTGTTTTTTTTGTCAGGTTCGCGCCGAATCATGTGTTTCTGGTAAGCTATTTGAGAGACACTGTTTCTCAGAACCCTCCCCGAAGACCATTCCGTGATGTTTCTGATGCTTAGCAATAGGCATGTCTGTAGTCTTTATATCATGAAGTAAGTGTTCTCTATGCTGGCTGCCCAGGTAGGCAAGAACAAAACATTGCCTTCTCTTGTGGCAGTTCCGGTCTCTCTCTTGTTTTATTTTCATCTTTTGTTCTATTTAAAAATTTGAGAATGATTTTGCTATCCATGTCAAACAAAAAAGACATGCAAATTGCAGTAATCACCAGACGATTATGAGAATCCAGGTGTCCCAATTAACTCACTTTTATCTGATTTAATTTTACTGTTAAGTGTGTTTTGGTTTGAGTGATATAAGGTCTCTTGCATAAGACGTGTTCAATTGGGAGGTCCCGTGTTCGAATTCTCCTCTATGCATTTGAGGCACGCGACGTGCAATGCTTCCATCAGTGTTACGACGTTACGCGTGAACCTCCTGCATATTTCGTATAGCTGAGTTCGTCCTTTGAGAGAGTCGTTTGTTGATTTTAATAAAAAATAATAATAATAATACTGAAACTACTAAAATTAGCCCAGCTAACACAAAATAGTAGTTCTTCAGAGAGACAGACCATCAAAGGCCCAGGCCCCAACTTCAGTCTTCAGACTGTGTACAACCGGCCCTTATATTATTGTATAAGATCAGAGAAGCCACGAGGTTCATCCCCAGACTGACTTTGTGAATGAAAGACTTGTACCTAGACCTTGTGACCAGGAAGGAAGTCATCCATAATTTTGAAGAGGCACTGCTTTGATGAAGCTAGTGTTGTGGTAATGTGGTTTATCTGGGTTTGTGGTGGTTATGTGGTTTAGGAGCTGCATATTCAGGGTTTCAGTGGAGATAGTAATAAGCCAACCTTTTGGGGTTCCAATGAAAAGTGTTTTGCTGGAGTTCTCTACACTTGGTAAAGGGTTTACCCTGGGGGGATAACTTTTTTTAGACTTTTCCCTATAAACAGTGAATCATGTCAACGGATATAATGGAGATTCAGAGGATAATGTTGTTTCAAAACATGTATTCTTATGTGATACCATCATTAAGTGACTTTGTTTAAGATTTCCATCCAATAAAATTTAAAAAAATTTAAAAGTTATTCCAATTTGTGTTTTATTCCACCGGAGAAATCCCTTTACCAAACACCAATATATATAGAGATTTTGTTTTCATAGAGCTGAAGAGTTTGGCTCTATTTTCGCGGGACTATGTTAAGAATTGTAAGAAAATATTATGGTCAACCTCAAAATGGAGCACCATGGAGTGGAGAAAAGAAAGAAAAATAAATAAATAATGTATTATAACTAAAAGACATGTTTTAGACTACACATAAACATAGTAATGAAATTCATAATACTAATTCCACCAAATATATAGAGATTATTTTCCAATGGTAATAATACTAAAAATAGAACTCTTAAAGATAATTCTATAGTGGAGAGTTAATTGCAGACAGTTCCAATGAATACAGACGGTGGAGAGTTTGGGTATGATTAAGAATAGGTGATCATAAGGGCATTTGAACCAGTTTACCGTTGGAATTCAAAGTTGCATAAAATTGAACTTTTGATTGAGTTGCCCATGATGTCATGATGATAGTTTGTATATATGTAGGAAATATGCTGGAGTTCGATTCAAAATACTAATCCTAATGATTAAATTAGAACTTGTTAATTACCATCAATCAATCAGTTCGCATCTGATTAGAGGGGCAAATTTAATAACAAACTCATAAAAGAATTGACACTAAAACGATATATTTTTTTCAAAGAATTTTAACCGACCTTTGATCAATGAGATACATAACAAGCATGGTATTTTTATATATATACCCTAACAAGTTTCTTGTATTGAATTGAAACTGGAATTTTTTTTTTTATTTCCAGAGTTTTGTTTTATTACTCAAAAAGGTAGTAAACTCTAATCAGATAGTGCACCTTTGAGAAAGCATAATAAATATTAACATTATATATGAACCAGATTTACAATACTAAATACCAAAAGGACTTATCATCCACACCAGTCAATAAAATTAGCTTACCAGTGCATGAGCCTTGATTTTCTCCACTTGGGCCAAAAGAAGAGAATTTTCTTCACAAGCTTCTTTCAACACCTCGAACCTCCTCCCAAGTTCAACTCTTTTAACCAACCCTTCAGACTCAACTATTCTGTATTTTAGAAAACTCAAGAACATACCCTGTATAAAGACGAGATGAAACAAAAGGTTTAGGGATTGGTCTGACTGTGAGTTCAAATGAAGTTGTCACAACTTGAGATAAATACTACTTGAGATTATTATTATTATATTACCTCTTGATGTTGCTTTTGTGAGTAGCTGCGAAGAAGAGACTTGGCTAACTTATTTCGCAGTGATAGCTTGCCAGAAGAACTTCTCGTATTGAAAATGAAACAACAAAGGTGATGAAGAGCCAATAAGAAACTGATGGATCCTCGGGTTGCAGCTCTATCGAGACCACCAGAAGTCCATGATTTGCAATATGCCTCCAGAATTTTTTCATTGTCCTGCACATCACTCCAGTCATAGTTAATAGTAAATGTTTGTTTCCTTGACTTCTCTATATATTTAGTTGGAAAGAGAAAATTGTCCTTAATGGAAGATAACCAAGGGTGAAATTGTTCCATTTCCATCCAAATTCAAGAAAATAGTAAATAGTTGGAATTTCACCTCACATATTATTCAATCAACAAGATTGAACCCAAATAATCATGTCCTCAATGAATGTGATATAATACTTTCACCCGTTCAAGGCCTTAGATCGATTATAACATTTTCGCATGAAGAGGGTCTATATCTTACTCTTTGAACAAGAATGGCAAAAGATGTTTGAATCAGCATTACATATCTTTTAAATTATTTCAAGGAAAAAAAAAGCTCAGCTGACTAAGTATCAATATATAGTAATTCAATATACAGAATAATGTGAGTTATCAGCATTACCTCGACAGGCTCCAAATAACCTTCAGCTTCATCGAAGCACTTGGTTGATGGTGGCAAGAGTTCAAGTAAATGAGCATTAGAGAGCGCATTCCATGCAGCGAGTCTGACTACAGCTTCAACCGACCGGTGCAAATAAAGCGCTACCTGACGGCCATAAACTAGGTCACCATAAGATATAGCTCCAAACTGCTCAATAAGATTCTCAATGAATGTCGTGTAACTTTCATGAACTTGTGTTTGGAAGTCGAGAAATTCCAGACTACAAACTTGATCCTTCGCCGATGAGGCTTGAATGGATCTGCATCTCAATTGATCAAGTTGTTTTCCATAGAATTCTTGTAAAGTCTCATAAATATTCCTACTCTTCTCTGCCTAGAAGCACATCCATACCACCATACAAAGCCACAGATAAAGCATGTAATTTCCAAACCAAAGACACAGCTGAAACTGGAGATTCTTCCAGGTCAGGGTGTAAGAAAAATGTTGCTTCCAGGCCTAAAAGAAGGAAAAGTCCACCTTTGGCAACATCAAGGTCATTGTTGGACAAATACATGCTGCTATCTTTAGCGACACCAATGCTTGGGATTGCACTCAGAAACCAATGTGTAGGGAGTGGCAATCTCTGGTGTGACCACTCTATCAGCAAAGAGTCGCCATCAGAATATTTTCCAGATGTTTCGTCTGTCTCTCGATCCTCATGAATAGTTTCCAAAGCACCATTTGCTCTAGAAACCTCATGTCTGTCATTATTTTTGTCTATTTTATGAGCCGATTTTTTCTTAACATCTAACCACTTGCTCCGAAAATGAGAATTTAAAACCTCATGGAATAATACGTATTCTTCTTCTTTGTATTGCAAGTTAGATGATTTAATTCCCATGACCTCGCAAAGGTTATTTATAAAGAAGTTTAGATACTTCAGTATGGGAACTTGAAGCAAGAAACGCAACGCCTTAGAAAAGGTAGCTCTGTCTCCAGGTCCTAAAACCAAACATACTCTCAAAACAGAACATATTTCCTGCAAAGCCAGTGTCATGTTGCCAGATCTGTCTTTTTCTGGATGCCTAATGTCAACCACAACAAGATTCTTATCAAGTTCCACCGGGAAAATCTTAACCAAGTCTAGGATCAGCTTTGAATCTTCTTGTGCAAGTAAAACATGTGCAGACCAATATCCTCCACCAGAGGAGCCCCATCCTACTCCAATACCAGGAGCAGGTCCTCCTCTACCAAACATCTCAATGGACTGCATGATATGACATTCTGATTGCAAAAAAGTCATAAATACTTTTAGAACCCCTTTCAAATCATTTTGAGCCCACTTAATAATACCTTCCCCAAGTATCTTGTCTGCTACTTTTGGGCTATATCCTTCTTGCTGCTCACTGCAATATGCATTTCTAGCTCTCTGAATACATCTGTCAACCGAGGAAGAAATCCGTACTAATCCATGAAGACAACTTACAGAAGACAATGATACATCATAATCTGCATGATGTCTTAAAGAGCACAGAACATCAGTTAAAGAGCCCCTTTAGAGTGGAACACTTCTGAGTCCAGGTCTCCCGAACCCAAGAAGTTCATTAAGCAGTTCTTAACAACCGCAAGGCCAACTATGGGAACAAATTTAGGTAACCATGGCAAAGGGGTGTTCTGCAAATCATCCATTTCCTCTGGAGCTATTCGATCAAGTACACTCCATAGCATGTGTAAAACTGAAGAGATCACCCAAAATATGCAGCTTGCATATTTAACTTGAACATCACTAACTAACTTCTTATCTTGACCCATTAATGCAGATACAAATGGAAGAGCTTTTAATGACAACCAGCTTACAGCTAAGTCAACCATTGGAGTTACATGACTCCAACACCAGACTTCCATGTTATCACCAGAGAAGGTCATGCCTTGCTCATTGAATTGCTCCATTGAATGGAGATTTGGTAATGTTTGAGCAAGGGCACCAAGTACAAGATATGCTTCCCTTGTGACAGAAGCAAATTCATCTAGGACATTATTCTCAATTAGTTTTTCAAATGCAGGAAGGCTCAACCACAAGCACATAGCAGGGAAGAAGTCTGAAAAGTAAGTTATGCAATATCCATATTTAATGCAAACCTTCCAAAGGCGTAATTGCTCAACCATCAGAGCAGAAGCTAGTCTACAATGTTCCTTTCCAGCTGTTATCCAATGATCAAGAGTGAAAGCATTTTTATACCAGTGCCAGGTTGCCTTTTGAAAAGCCCCGCACTTCACAATGTCCATGCAGATTTCTTTGCTAGATTTGGACAACACCTGTATTAAAAATTGATATGGTTAAGCATGGATATAGTCTTGAATTTACAAACAAAAGGAACATCATTAACATCAGTTCCTGCATGAGAAAGAACTGTCAATTATGAAGCGGTTCAGGAACTCATGCAAATGAAGCAAAAGCTAACTGCAACAAGGGAAATTGTCAGTGTGTAACTATAAGCTCTGTTATCTCACCCAGCTTGCAGTTTGTTAATGTATCTCTAATTCTAGATAACCGGTCATAAATCAAACTTTTGAAAAGACACTTTATTATGGAGAAATTGAAGCTAAAGAGCATCAAATTTCAATTCGTAAGCATTAAGAAAATACAACAAGAAGGGCTATGCAATGAAAAATAAGTATACAGTCCAGAAAGACTCACCAAAACAAGTATTATTATTTATTCCACAAACATAGGAATATGCATTATTATAATAGAATGAAAGAAATGAAGTATAACAGGTATTAATCACAGGAAAAAATAAAGACCTTAAAAAATGGCCCAGATGCAAATTAAAAGGAACTAATGACAACATTTCCAGCTAAAGCAGACACAAAACTCACAACCAGAGATTGATGACAGAAGCTTACCTTTAAAAGAATGGTTGCTTTTATTTGGGATGAATAAAGCTCCATGCCACCTTCCTTAGTGAAAACCTTAATGACAGATTGAACAAGCCTTGGACATTTCATGATGGCATTCACAGATGTCGGAGAATGTCTAGCTAATGCAACAAGTATTGAAACTAGACATTCTTCCAGAGTTGGAAGGGATTCCATCTGCATCAACATAATCAGAGAAACAATAATATATATTGAACAACTACTAATTCACTGTGAAGAAAATAGGCAAATCAAACCATGTGTCACACAATTTCGGCACTACTTCAAATAGTAAGTATAAATCAATGAAAGGATATAAAAGAACTTCTTGAGCCAGATTTGCAAGTTCTCACAAAGTGAACAGTGAAATTCACTTCAACAAATCAATACTAAAAAATCAGGTAAGGTTGTCACTTTTGAGTTATTGCGAAAGCTAATTTAGTAAGTATGAAACACAAATGCAAGCATAGAATGGACATTTTTCGAATGTAACACAGAATCTTTGATCAATTTATCCAATTTGAATCCTATTCGAGAGGATATAGTAAATAAAGTTTCTTCATGCTGGGCCATTTTACTTCAGACAAGCTTAAATTTGACACACAAAAAGTTTAACAGAATTGATGTTGATTGCATGTAAAATAGCCTCATTACGTGAAAGCCTGGGAAATGAAGGCACCCAAGTAAAACCCATGACATAAGAAATAGTCAGAGATTGAATAAGCTAAAAAAGGTCATTGTTACCAATTCTCTACAGCGCAACTGCCACGTCTCTCGCCACTATAAACTTATGTTCATAGAGTTCTCAGAACAGCTATAACATTATGTGCAAAATCAGTGCTAACCTATAGTTATAAAAATTAAATTTCTGGTTAAGGTCATGTGCCTGAAATATAGAAATGATCAAAGAGAAGGTTAATAAGAAGTTCAGACTTATCAGGATTAGCAGTTATTAGAGTTTATCAATAATCTTTACTCCAACAATTAGGTGTCTCGAGCTCAGAAAAGGTATAACTCTAGTCAAGCATTACTCAAACACATCTTTTGCAACATAACATGTTCTATAACCGCAGTATTTGGTTTGAATAGTTAAATACTAACCTTTTCCCTTTTCTATGTAACTTCAAAATTTTTATTGATCAAAGAAACCTTTAATAGCAAGAGCAGAAGATTAAGAAATACACATTCCTAAATAAAAGAGTCGGTTCTGGACCAACTAAGAGATGCTCTGGTCTTAAATTTATGATTGACAGAAATAAATGATGTAAATGTAAAATATCCAGAAAATACCCTCAAGTTCTGATATGAAAACAGAAAATTCAACCAGAATTATCATTTCTAACCTCCAAAAGATAACAAATTCTGGGAAGTATTCCCATTCTAATGAGGCCAGCTGCAACATCTTGCTCAGCCACAACAATGTCATCTTGAATAGTATGCTTTTCCTCACCATCAGATTCATAGTCATCTTTGCCAGGAAAGAAAGTATGTTGGAAGGTTTTGTATTGTACTTCCAAAACCACCATGAAGAAAACCATCATTAATCTCAGGTCTACTCCGAAATACAGGAGCAATGCAAATATCTTCCAAAATGAGTTGGTGATTTCTAGAAGAAAAAATAAAGGAGTTATTATTTAAATCAAGAATATCATATAAATTAGGTAGATTACTACCACATGTTGGGCATACCTCTAAAGTATTGAAGAATTTCTCATTTAGGTCACAGCTCAGTATGCACTGAATCACCTTGGCACAAGCCAAAACAACAGAATCGTGATTATCATCCAACGCAATCCTGTGGAGGAAAAATGAATTGATAATCTTAAAAGCCATAAACTTGTCCATATCAATCCTTGCAGGGCATCATAAGACAATTTTCCACAATAACACAATCCCATCATAAATATGTTCAAATAAAAACTTGCACGTTGAGTTAACTTTGACAGATGTAAGCTTATGTTATGATGCAAGGTTCCTCGTTGATGTAAGAGTCTTCTTAACCATGTTCTAAAAAGCAAAATCCAAAAATTAAAAAATGACAATAAATTCATTCCAACTTTGACAACCTAAGATTGGATTATGACAAAGTTCTACTCTAAACTTTCCATGCACAGAAAAAAAAAAAAAGATAGATAAAAAAATAAATGGCCATCTTTAACAAGGTTATTGACATATACAGCATGAGTAAGACGGCAGAAAACCTAACTAGCTTCATTCCCATTATTTTGAAAGAGAAGTAACAGATAAATGGAACTCAAGCCCCAGGATAACTGAAGCCTAGATATATACATTTCTAGGTCCAGTTTGTAATCTTTGGTTTCTCCAAATTTTTTAGGAAAGTGACTTTTAGTGATATTGCAAGCTGAAATAAGTTCGTTTCAGAAAATAAAATCCAACATTCTATGAGCACCTTAGTGATAAGACTATCTGAGGTTCAGGGCCAAGGGCAAAGGCCCAGATAGCCTGCCAATCAACAACTCTGATCCCAGGATTAGTTTTTCCACTATTATCACCAATCTTCCCCTTTTGCAAGTTGTGTATAGCCTGATTTAAGATAGCACCAAGTAGTTGCAAAGCAAGAGCCCTTTGTCCAGGAACCTGATACCAAACATTGAAAAATTGAAATGATCATTGAATACAAGGCAATGAGCAAAAGGAGAAATAACACATTATTATTGTTTCTTAGCACTATATGAAATAGGAGGGCAGTTTCTCCCACTGCCTTGCAAAACTCAATAAACATGGAAAATATTGAAAATGTAAACAGTATGGGAAATATAGTAAACATGAAGAAAGAAGAACCTATCTCCTTGTACAATGTGTGAAATGTAGGAAATGATGGTGAACATTTGCAATATGTCTAGTGTTTTGTATTTCTTAAATAAAACAAATTAGCAGCTCAGTATCATAACCGATCAGTCAAAAAATGTCTAAGAATATAACAGTGTAGCTGCGCCATATGACGAATGACTGACAACCAGTGAAACAAATCAATCCGTCATACAATTTCTTTGTTTAACAATGACCTCTATTTTATCAAATTCCAGATGTCACTAACACAGATAATAGTTGGATACTTATCATAAGGCATGATAAATTAGAAGGATATGACAAGAAAAGTATATTTGGAATGACAAACCATGCTACGAATAAGTGCCACCGCTTCTTTGATTGTGTATCCTACAGAAGCAGGATCTCCCTCAGTGCGCAAGAAGTCACGTTCAGCAACATTTTGTACACTGTACTGCCCTAAATGAGGATTCTGACCTGCATAAACCAAGGAAACCATCAAATAGCAAGAAAGATTTAGGCTTTTAAAAGAGTGATCAGAGAATTCCAAAGTTTAATAACTTTGGCTTACCGCTAGACTGTTCTAGACTGGAATTGATCTCCAAAACATTTCCTTCCAATGAAAACCTCAACTCCCTAACTTTCTCAACTCTCTCACTCCAATCCTTCCACTTGCTGCTGCTGACAGCTCCAGATGGTACCAAATCCTGACCAGGCAAACCAACCATAGCAGAACTCTTGGGACCTGCATCTAATGGATCACGCCTCATCTCTAGCTGACTCTTCTCCAGCACAACACCATTACCCTTCTTCCCCAACTTGTCTTTCCCCCGCTTCCTCAAAATCTCCACCAGTCCAGGATCCATCTTCTCCATTATTTCCACCTGAGCCTCTGCAATTTCGTCAGGTGACATCTCCTTTAACCGGGCAATATTCTCTGCATCAATGTCATCCATAAGAGATGGAGCCGAGTGGCCCTTGTTCTCAGCTTCGAACACTCTCTTCTCAACACTTTTAACTTCCGGAAAAACATCCACTTCCATATCAGAAGGCAAATCCTTCTTCCCCGTCTCATCCATTTGCTCTATTGCAGTGCTAACTTCCATAGTAGAAATCACAGGCAGTGACGATCCAGCAGGGGTTGAACCCTTCTTCTCCATTTGTCCCCTTCTTTCAGATGGCTTCACTCCCTTCTTCTTCGATACCGGCTCTGTAGAGGATGATTCCTCCGCAACTAATTCTTTCCACCTGCTGAAATCCAAGCCCTTCTTCTGTTTCCTCTCAATCGGATTGGCCAATAAAGCTATAGGATCATAGTCCGTGTCATCCTTATCCTCCTCCTCCTCCTCGTTCCCATCAACATCCATCTCCGCGCCCGCCGGAGCCCAATGCTGCGAGGCTAACCATCAAAACCACCAAAAGAAAAGAAAACAAGGAGAGAATAGGAAGAAGAGACCGAACAGTACCGGACCGTGCGAACGGTGGCGAGCAACGGGAAAGGGGAGGACCGATGGTTTGGGAAAGGAGGCATACCCCAGCGCTGAAGAAGAAGAAGAGAAGGACGAGGAGGAGAAGCCCTTCTCGATGATGCTGCCTACGAGAGCTGAAGCATGGTGGATCTCCTCCACCTTCTTCTTGCTCGCATCGAAGCCCGCAGCACCCCGCTTCTTGGCTCGAGCTCCATCCATGGCCGTCGCCGCTTCGGCTTGGAATGCAAGCCACCCTGCGACCGCCTATGACCTGTTCGACGAAATGTTCAAATGGGCTCTCTAGACGCGCGCCTCTACTTTACTCAACACTCTCACTTATATACCTCCTTTTTATTTATTTTAAAATTCTTAAAAATCTCAATTAATATTTTATTTATATATTTTTTTTAAAAAAAATAAAGCAAATAATAATAATAACAATATAAAGAAGAGCTGTTTTTTATACATTCCACATTGATCATACAAAGAGTCTAACTTGGAGAAGAAACTACAAATCCTGCTATTCATATTCATCTACAAGTGTAACAAAAACACATTTTTACAATGTACAGTCTAGTTTTATCTTACAAGGTACACTAGATTTTTCTTTATTTGCTGATCACTCATCGGCTTTGATCTAACAATGTAGGCTCCCACAGGATGAAGATTAAAATCACTTGGGACCGAGTTCATTTTGCAGCGAGAAACTAGCTTTGGAGATGAGTATGTATCATTTGACGCTAAACATACATGACAAGCACAAATATGATGATCGCCACTGTACATATTAAGGCCTGCAGCAGAAAAATTTAAAAAAAAAAATTAATAAAAAGATCAGGACATGATCAGAAGAAGAATGTATTTTGGAAGGTCGATAACAGATGACTTGAGATTTAAATGGATATTTCTTGTGTCCATGAATTATATTCCAGTGCAGCAAAAATCACCTGGCTTTAGTCACAAAGTTGACGAAGTGATTTTTGATTAAACAGTATATTCATGCTTTCTCAAGTGCTAAAATTCTGTTTTCTGCTTGGGAACAATTTTTATAGCTAATAAGACATATCTTAGTCTAACAGCTCAAACAAAGTAAATTTAAAGTATCTGCCACTCTGCAACAGATGCGGCTACTTCTTGATTGTTTCTAAGCTAAAACAGGAAGTTTTTATTTGTTTCTTCTGCTTTTGCTTTTTTGTTTTTTAAGCTAGCTCTACAATGGCAATGGTCACCAATATATTGTGAAAGAAGGGATGGTCTTAAATAAAGTGAGACTCACAGCAGTTGCTGAAGCAGCGAGACCACCACGTTCTCTTGGATCCTTCTGGTAATAGTTGCAGAAGTACAGGATTGCAGCATAGTACCACAACAGTGGACACACAAACCCTAAGAGTAAACTGCAAGCAAATGGTGTCACCATGAATAGAGAGACAAAAGAAAAAAAAACAAAATGTTGTAGTAGCATACTCACGAAAACCATCCGATACCACAACCAAAACAAGGAAGTGGCCTATTGAACATCTCAAGACGTGGATCATCTTCATCTCTTAAAGGCACATACTTTCCACTACTTTCCTCATCAAAAGGTTTCCCTAAAGTCACCAAATATCATGATCAGATACAGCATTAAATAAGTCAAAGAAAAGTTTGATATCTATGAACTGTATATTATGCAGTTTCAAGGTACTATTAATGGATCAATTACCAATACCATAACTAGGTAGTCCAATAGATAGCTCCAAATCAAAATAAAGCTGATAGAGTGAAACCTTACAAGAATGAATAATGTTACCCCTTTCATATACTTGACAGGGAGTCTTATCATACTCTTCATTACCAACTAATGAGATGAAGTCATTAAACAAAGCATTTCTTTCACAAATCTATTGGTTTTTTCTTCTTTTTAAACCTTCTATTATAGAAGGACCAACATCGCAAGTCTTTGATTGACAAAAATCGGATGCTTTTTTTAACGTATCTCCTTCCAATGGTGCATCACAAACATTGGACCTGACATAAACTAGACATTGCAAGATTAATTTTAGTTCACTCTCACCATATGGAGATATGGTATCTTGCTCAGACTTGCAATAGTTAGTATTGTGTCCAATCTGGTGTTCAGATAGCAGCATCCTTCTTTTTCATGAACTTATCCTAGATAAGCATTCTAACAAGTCATTGCAAGGTGCAACCCAAAAAAATTGGCCAAGCAGAAAAACGAACGCAACTGTGCAAGAATATTGCTACATCAGAGATGACTTGTACCACACCATACAATATTTTCCATGATTCAAGCTGCACATATGGATAATAATGGAGATGATTGGTGTCCTTGCACGTGTATCCATCCACCCAAACGAATCCAAAATATATGGGGGGCGTGCACCAAGTTCGGTTAATATTCCCTTTTATAGAAAGTCAGTGGTGCTATGTATTCTCAGCCATAATTTGAGAATGGCAGAATATCCAAGTACCAAAGACAATCTACTATCTAATGAGCACAGTACACTGAGATCATATCGAAACTTCCACTTCCTGAAGGAAAAGATTGCAATAACTTGGTAATGGAATCATTCTAGAATCTCATCAAAGTTTATGGAGATGAGGAAAACCTCCATACTGCTCTTTTTGTTCATGAAAATTCCCAAATTAGTTAGTAGCATAAATCACAAATTCAAAAATACAAAATTGATGCGCTTAAGATAGATCAAATGCCTATCATTCTCACTCAAATAGTAGTGTCAAATAACTAAAAAAATAACACAAGGTCATTAACCATATTATTTCTAGGTAAGAAACAGTTACCATGCGCCATTGAAGCAAAGTTGTTCTTTCACAAGATTACGTTGATCCTCAGCTTCTCCACTAGCCTTGAAAACCTGTATGGTATCATTGACATGCCAGATTTAAGCTCAGTATATTTTATATTTGATTGAGAGTAACTGCTCAGAATAAAAAGGAATATAAAATGGTTCAAGACAAAATTTTCAGTCCTGTTGAATGGAAAGTTTACCCACTCAGCTCCATGGGTTAACAAAAGATAAACTGGATCATTGACTTTGTTACTAAACAGTGGGAATCACCAGCCCAATTCATAAAGGAAAGCTTAGAACAAATTGCTCTCTATCTAGGAAATGTCTAATGTATATGAAAAAGCAAGGATCATTACATATGAAACAATCGGATGAGTTAACTATGAAAGATCAACATAAAATCCAATAGTTGGTTCATAGTGATTGTAAAGATGGTTGTGGTTAAGAGGCTTATTGCAGAATTAAGTAGAGTTAAATGAATAGTTCAAGATGTAAGTCATACAGATGGAAGCATAAAGGAAAAGAACAGTACAATGGCACTCTGAGAAAGGTTTAATGAATGAGGCTTTAACTCACACCTGATTTACTCTGTAGACCACTTCATATCACATGATATTTGAAGCACCTTCAGACCAGTTACCTTCAAAGTTTGTAATTAAATCCTGACATACTTTTCAATTCTGCTCAAAACTAACTTTTGCAATATGGCAAATTAAGTATCAATCAAGTAATCCAGAATCTTAGTTAAGCTATTTACAAAAAGTGCAAAACCAGAGTCGCATTACTTTACATTTTAAAGCCCCCACAAAAGAACCCAAATGCAATTCATGCAATTAAAGAGGCCCATTCAAAATGCTTATTCAAGAAGGTGCAAATGCACTGGAAGTACTCTATCCAGAAAATCTAAGCAATCGACCAAAACTACCTATAGAATTTTTACATGTCATCCCTTGGAAATCCTGAGCAAATCTAAATTAGCATGTATGATATCCACCTGCATGTTTTACCTGAACACATGCCATAACATAAGAACTTTGCCTCTGGAAATGCCAAAACTATGATCATAGAATAATCTCATTGTCCACCAAATTCATTCAATTCCCCCTAAATTCCATCTGTAGCACCATCATCGCACATGAAAATCAGATATAACAACCACTTCACTTCAACTAGTATTCCAATCCCTAACCTTCAAAATTTCCAGCAAAAGTGTGCTTTGCAGATGCCTATTTGTCACACTGGAGACATATCATTCACTGAAACTCCCATTTAAACATCAAATACTTCCTATTCCAAAACAAGTCATTGCAAAAGCAACAAATTTTACAGCTCTACATAATTCTCAGATATGCTAAACACAAGTACTCAATTAATTCAATCCAACATTTTGAGTTACAGTGCTCACAATAAATCCAAAAAACATCTTCAGCAAGGAATTAAAAGACCAATTGAAAAACAATCAACAACAGGAATTAAACTATGGACCAAATTACAACTCAAGAAAAACAAAGAAAAAAAAAACAACAAAAACAACTACAAGCACATGAACCAAGTCATCAAAACAAATAACATCAGCCTAAACGTCATATCAAATATATCGCGAGAACAAGATCCAATTTCTTGATTTAGCTCATTATCCTCAAAGAAAACACAAATGAATCAAATAAAGAACAAAAAAGAAACTTAAAGCATCAAGAAGGCTGAAATCTCACATGTCAAGAAGCGTAAGAAGAAGAGATTGAGGAGGCTTTGCCTGAGAATCCGAGATGGATCGAGCTCCAGAGGAGAAGCGAGGTGACGAGAGTTGAATGGGAAAGCAAAAACGATTGAAATTTGCCTTAGTGTGGGGGCTAGGGGCTTTTGTCTAATTCTTTGTTTGCCCAGGGGGTTTTTTGAAAATGTGGAGGATATAAATGACATTCCACCAAGTCAAACGTAAAGGATTTAGTTTTGACTTTTGGGGTGTAATTTATCTTAAAAAGAGGAGCATGATTTTTGCATTATTTTTCTCTAATAATTCAATCTTTTATAATGCTTGAAATTAATTAAATTCAAATAAAAAATAAAAAGGTGGAACAAGATTTTGGGTTTCGGGTTTATTTTGTAAAAATAGAAATTTTGATTTTATTTAATATATGCTATGCCCTATGGAGAGAAGTTTTTCTTTTAAAAAAAAATAAGAAATGGAGAATAAATAATACTTTTTAATGAATGGTTGAGAAAAAAATAATAAAATATAATTTTATTTTTACCAAAACATCTATAAAATAAATATAAATAGTAGTTTTTAGTAGTTTGAATCATTTGTCCAATTTATTATCAATAATGTTAATATTATTGATTATATATTTATAAATATTTTAGTTGATTTTTTTAAAATAATATAACAAGTGGCAAGCAAAGTTTCTCTGCTCCCAGTTTTTATTATGTAAAATTTTTGAGAAAAAAATATTAAAAAGTATTTATCATTTGTCATATTTTTATGAGAAAATTATTTATAGATCATGTTTTCAGAACCTTAAAGTCAAACACACACACCTAATAATAATAAACAAAACATCCCAAGGACTTCAAAGAAATTTTAAAACAGTGCAGTGACCTATAATTAATAATTTATATTTTTATTAGTTTAGTTTAATATATAAGATTCAGACAAAAATTACTAAGTTTTTATTTTTTTTATTTTTTATTTTTCATAAGTGGCGGACATGATCTCTGGCAATGAAAAGATAAATCAATAAGATAAATTAAAAATATTATATTATATTATATTATATTATATTATATTATATTAGATGAGGTACATGAGGATAAGATCATATTGAATGTCAGATTCTTAATGACACCTAATGCTTACAAATTTTTTTATTAAAAAAATAGCTGATGTGGCTGGAGTGGTGACAACTATTTGCATGTGTTAACATTATATTTCCGATTTTAACTATATAAGAAATAAATTATTAAATTTAACAAATTAGGCCCAAAGAAAACAGGGATGGGGATCTTAGACCTCCAAATTTTCAATGGAGCCCTATTGAAGAAGTGGTGGTGGCGAATCCTCACAAAACAAGTGGGTATCTATAAGAAGATCTTCCATGATGCATATTCAAGAAGAGGCTTCATCAATCCTCACAAGTCGGTCCCAGGGTGGGCATCCCCTTTCTGGAAAGGCCTTTGTCGAGAAAGCCTTCCAATTATGACTAATGTTGATGCCAAAAACTGGTCCACCTCACACTTTGGCCACTGTGGCCTCGTGATCTGGTCTCAGCCTTCGACAAACGGTTGAAATTTATAGTTGATGTGGACGCTTACTTCTGCCTACGAACAAGGAGTGTGAAGAGCATCATAAAAACTCCGCTCGGAATTACTGGAATTACTCATCAGCGAGCCTGTAAAAAAGAGGGGACGGTGATCGAAATTGGGCCTTCTCGCCCTGGATTCGACTCATGCTTAAGTCAGAAAACTTGAATAGAGAATCTTAGTTTTAGGCAGTTTTTTGTGTGATGAGTTTTTCGGATCCCCTTTCTTCTATTAGAGCTCTCCTTTTATAGCACCTTAGAGGCGGTTCAGGAAAGGCGGTGGAGTAAGGCGGTGAGTTAAGTAAATATCTCTTAAGGCGGTAGGAAGGCGGTAGGAAAATATCTGCCTACTGTAGCAAGTGGATAAGGCTCACTCACTGTAGAGGCGTTAGATGTTTCTCTATCTCTTTCTCTCTATCCTACGCCCTTTATGAGAGGGTAGTTACAATTCCGACGGACTTGTTCGTAGGATTGAATCCTTACTCCATTTGCCGAACGGAATTGTGCAAATATGTAGCCAAAGGAACAAGTGGTCCTTTAGCTTAGTGACACCTGTCTCCACCAAATATATCCGTAACACTAGTCCCTCCCCTAGTGTACTTGTTCAAAAAATCTAAGCGAGGGGTGAGCTAAACGCACGTTTCGCTTGGTTCGAGAACAATTATCATCCTTAGTTGGCATGTCTATGTAGGCGTGGGCTCTGTGTACGGTTGCTTATACCTAAATGACACATGTTTTAATAGGCAACCGACGCCATCGTGGTTGTCTTATTTATTATCGAGGTAGATTTTGGTTCCGGAATTCTCGCCTATAGTGTTGATGGGCTCTCCTATTTAAGGGCTTGTATGGATAGGGTGTTTGATCAGAAAACTTTTGCACCCTTGTATTTTTGTATCACGGCTCAACGCTTGTCTTTTTACAAGTTTTTCACTTTTTCTCAATGCTCTCGTCATTTGCGAATTCCCAGTTCTTTTTATGAGCATTTATCGGAACTAAGGACTGGGGTAATCCACTTGGTAAGTCCAAATCTACCGTGGTATGGCCGCCTATTTTGTTGATTGACAGGGGGGTAGGTGAAATGAGCATAGACGCGGGGTGGGAAGCTTTTCATGTTGACCATGATGTGGAGGCGGGAGACCTCTTAATTTTTACTTACGCAGGGGGTATGCGCTTCGAGGTTGAGATGTTGGAGATGACTCCTGCCGTAGAGAGGTGGGTCCCCACCTCCGCCCCGCCAGCAACCAAGCTCCTAGTGGCAACAAGGATAGCGGCATCGCGAAGCCCGTGTATCTCCTCCGGGTCTTATCCGAGCTGCATCTTCGGATGGATGGGTCTCATGGACGTTTAGTTAGGATAATCCGTTCGGAAATACCGTTCGGAATATGTTTTAGGTTTTGTTATGTCGTTTTATTTACGTCCGTCATGTGTAGTATGAATAAATGACGTTTTGTCGCTTTGTTTTTAGATCCTTTGGTATTTTTATGGCCTTTATTGATGATCCTATGTTGGAGTGTGTGCTTTGTTTGTGTGCTGTATAGGCTCTGCCTTCTATGCGTACCGGCTCTACCTTCCATATAACGCTTTTTGTTCCCTAAAACGACACGTGTCTCCTCTACTATTTAGCATTTAAAGGGGGATGGCGCGACATGCGTGGCGTGTGCGTTTTGTCAACATTATGATGGGCGATGGGGGGTGATTTTCAATGTGTGCCAGGCGGCGCTTGGTATTGCTGACGTGGACAAAATTTTGAATTGTTTCGAGGAGGTGTATGATGGTTGTTTGAACGGTTCAGATTTGTGGGCCTTTGGTTCAAGGGTTCAGATTGGAACACAACCCTACGATCTAACGGCCCCGGATTCATTGTCTTTGTATATAAGGGGAACCGTACAGGCAGCAAAAGATTGCTTCGAAAATCGAGTCCTATTCTCCAGATTTCTTCTTCTCCGGCGAGCTCTGGTTTAGTGCATTTTCTCTTTATCTTTTTCCTTCTCTAAGGTAATGGCTAGCGCTACTTCTTCTTCCTCTAGGTCTTCTCATGAGCCCTTGATTCCCTTTTCTTCCAACCCTACTGTTTCTGTTGTAATTCCGGCGATCCCGGGTGAACTTGGAGGCGTTCCAGCCTGTGGTTCATGGGTTCATCCCCGCCTCTAGGGCAACCTTGGGTAGAAGTCCGATACATTCATAAGTCTTCTTGGACACGGAGGTAGATAGCACGGTAACTAAGTATGAGATAAACCTCTCACTGTTTGAGGTTAGGGTTCCCTGCTCGGGAGAGGGCAAGTTCTCCTGTGGGAAGGGAGATAGCTATCTATCAAGATGCGCTATTAGGTGGCCTTAGACTTCCTTTTCTCGATTTTGCTAAGGCGCATTAGAGGAGTATCATTTGTGTCCTTCTCGGTTGGCCCCAATTCTTGGAGACTCATCAACGGCTTTTGTTATTGTTTTCAAGCATTACGGAGTAAATCCGACCGTCCGCTGGTTCCAGAGTGCTTTTTAGTCTATGTCTAGAGTCTAACGCCATTGGTATTACTTCATTTCGTCCCCGGGAGGAAATTTTTAGGGAAGGTTCCTTCTTCCATTAAGCGATGGAAGAGCAAATTTTTCTTTGTTAAAAGTAAGTCCGAGTGGGATGTCCGACAAAGTGGGAGGTTCCCCGAACGGACATCGCTTGTGAGGAAATGCATTTAATGAAGAGGGTTCTTCTTAAGTCGATGATGTGGTTATCCAAAGTGTACATGGATGAGTTCTTGACAAAGGAAAACCTTGTTAAATATCGCTTTAATAGTGTCCGCCGGTAGGAATTATTCGTGTACCTTACTAGTCCTGATTTTTAACTATAGTATCTAATTTTTGACACTTGTTTTGTAGAAAATCCGATGGAGGACGAGGACCCCGAGCTATGTTAAGGGTCTTTTGGCCTCTTTCGAGGGCTTAAGTTCACCGCCCCTTGCCTGCATGGGGCGGAAGAAGAAGGAGGTGGTACTTGGCCAGGGGACTGATACCTCCAAGGAGGAAAGAAAAAAGAGGAAGAGAAAGGAGACGGGCTCTTCCAAAAAGGGGGGTAAAAGTGACCCCAATGCAGGGTCCTCACGGGAGAGGAGGACCAAGAGAAAGAATTCCGAGGACGTATCAGGTCCCGAAATTGTAGAAGAATTAGTGGGGGCGCCTCAGGAAGAGGTTTGTGCGGAAGAGATCCGCCCAACGTTGTCCCCAATTTCCGAGGGTCCTTCTTCCAGCCGACCGGAGGACATCCTTCTCGCAGAGGTGAGAATTTCTATTTTCTATAGGTGTGTTTCACGTATAACTTTTAACTTAGGTTTTATTTTGCAGGCGGAGCTAGGAGAAGCGGCCTTCGTGGAAATATTGCGAGTGGCGGATTCCGTTTTAAAGGGATCTGCTACTAAGCAGAAGGAGTTACCTTCTGAGGATACTCCTTTTCGTGATGCCACATCCGTAAAGGATGTTTTAATGGCCATGCGGCCCGAGCAGCTCTCTACAAAACTTCAAAGGGCTGGCAGGGAAGAGGCCACTTACTAATTATTCCGTTCGGCCATGCTGGTAAGGGTTGTTCTCATATTACCCTTTATTT
The DNA here is from genome assembly GCA_026586065.1 of Dioscorea zingiberensis. NCBI lineage: Eukaryota > Viridiplantae > Streptophyta > Magnoliopsida > Dioscoreales > Dioscoreaceae > Dioscorea > Dioscorea zingiberensis. The sequence goes on along the minus strand of JAGGNH010000061.1, from coordinate 253,242 downwards.
CTAAATTTGGTATATTTTTATGAGCGTTTTGTTATTCCATAGACCGCACAATGGGCGAATCGGGTTGGTGCTCTTTGCCAAGAAGATTTGGCCAAGATGGAAATGAATAGGGCAGATATCGCTCAGTTGAGCTCTAGGGTGGCGGCTTTGGAAGAGAAGGAGAAGAAACAAAGATGACGCTTATCCGTGCCCTTGAGCGAGACAAAGCCGAAGCGGCTGCAGCAATGTACTATCCGCCTCTAGAGAAGGAGAAGAACAATCTAGCGGCTCGCTTATCTATTTCCAAAGGTTCTCTTCGATCACTGAGGAGGATATCAAAGGGCTACAAGATGAATCCAACAGTCTGAAGAAGGAACTCCAATCTACTCAAGAAGAGCGAGCCGCTGTTCGATGGGATCTAAAGCTAAAGGCTGCTGAGCTTACCGCCGCTCAAGCTGAGTTGGCGGAAATAAAGGGGGAGCGTGATGCACTCAAGGAAGACTTGGCTTCCCGCTTGAAAGCTCCTAAGTCCGACTCGCAAGAAATTAAGGATTTAATAGAACGAGCGGACAAATTAGAGAAGGAGGTTGTCCGGCTTAGGGCGAAAGTTAAAGATGGGGCCACTCGTATATATTCTGTGGTGCAACAAGTGGGCCATCATATTCCTCCTAAAGAGATTTTGTCTATGGGGCTGGCTGGAGTCTTGAAGAAATTTACGGAGCTCAAAGAGCAACAAGTTATCAAGACTCCGAAGGCTCCTGTTTCTGTTCCTTCGACTGTCCCTGCTCCTTCGGAACCTTCTACCCAAGCTCCTTCGTAAGGTGCATACGAGGGCCCTAGCTCTTAGGATGTTTTTCTTTTGTGAATGTTCTTGTAAATTTTCGATCACTTGGAATGTAATTTCTATTCATATGAATGAAACACAAACCTTTATTTTGATGAAGATTTATTTCCGGGTGATGGTTATTCTTAACCATATAAGAAATTCATTTGAGAGGTATTTTCCGAAGTCTTTTGTAAACTTCTTCTTTCTTCCCTCTTCTTTTGACTTTGTAAGATGCTTCGTAACGAGTCCTTAGTCCAATCGCGGGACTTTAAGTTGTTGAATGAGGTACTCGTCTTCATAAATGAGATTGTTGCCTCATATTTCGATCAGGATTTTTGCCTTGTTTTTGGATAAGAGTTGTCGCTTTATCCCCGCAGATAATTCCACTTCGCTTTCCAAGAATGGGAACTTCACCACATTTTTGTAGGATGGGAATTTCGCCGCATCTTAGTAGGATGGGAATTTCACCGCATCTTAATGAAAAAAGACTTGAGCTTTATTCCGTGAATTTTAAGAGACAGCCATGTAATTTATCGATAGTAGCGTCAGAGATGTTCAAAGCATGGAATGGACGCTTGAGTGTTTTTCCGTCCATATTTACTAGATAATAGGTGCTTGCTCGGACGATTCTTTGTACGACGTAAGGGCCTTCCCAGTTAGGAGTTAGCTTCCCCGTTCGGCTTTTATTTCCACGAAACTCATTTTCTCGTAGGACTAAATCGCCGATTTGGAAGAAGACTCTTTTTACCCTTGTGTCATAGAACCTTTTTACCCTCTGGCGATATATGGCTGCCCTCGTTTCCACAGCTTCTCTTCGTTCTTCAAGTAGATCAAGTTCCGCTCGGAGTTTTTCCTCATTCTCTTCTGAGGAAAAAGTTTGTTGAGTCCGTAAGGTAGGCATCCCTATTTCTGCAGGGATGACAACCTCTGCCCCATAAGTGAGGGAGAATGGGGTCTCTCCGGTAGGAGTTCTTGTTGTTGTCCTGTAGGCCCAAAGGGCACTCGGAATTTCTTCTACCCAGTTAGTCTCGTTTCTGAATACCGGTGTTTTCAGTGTTTGAAGCAGGGTGCGGTTTGTCACTTCTACTTGGCCGTTGGCTTGGGGATGTGTTACAGACGTTAATCTGGATTCAATTCCGAAGTTCGGCGTAAGCTTTTTGAAGGCTTTGTTATCAAACTGCCGCCCATTATCGAAATGAAGGCATCGGAATTCAATCGACATGATAACCGCCGCCATAAGAATCCTCGCATGTGCTTTTTCCGTGATCTTGGCCAAGGGTTCAACTTCCACCCATTTGGTGAAGTAGTCAATGGCGACTATTAGAAACTTTATTTGCCTGACTGAAGTGGGGAATGGCCCTAGGAGATCGACTCCCCAGATGGCAAATGGTCGAGGGCTAATGATGGGTGTAAGTTGTGCCGGTGGTCGCCTCTGAATCTTGGAATGCCACCGCGTGCATCGATTTTCGGCTTAACGCTTATCAAGCGCCTTGAGTTAGTGTTGGCCAATAATAACCTTGTCGTAGGACTTTGTAACTTAAGGCTTTGCCCCCTATGTGACCTCCTCCAATGCCTTCATGAATTTCTTGAAGGATATAACTAGCTTACATTGGGCCTTAAGCATCGCAAAGAAGGGTTGCGTATAGGATCTTCTCAGTATAGGTTCTCATTGATGATGGTGTAATCGAGCGGATTTGTAAGAAATCCGGCCGCCTCTCGCCTTTGTTGGGTGTAGTCCACCTTGTAGATAATTTCGATGGGGTCCATCCAAATTTTAACTCTTTAGCCGCGACTGTACTTCTTCCCTCTAATGCTGATGGTTTTGTGGGAAGGTATTGTAGGTTAAAGGAAGGTTCTCGTATCTCCGCTCGGTCTTTGTGGCCTTTTTGGATGAAAGGCCCCGCCTTCGCTTTATGCTCGGCTGATTTTTTCAATTTGGAAGTGAGCGAAGTGTGGAACTATTTTCTTTACCACCGCTTGGTACTTGACCATGTTTTCTTCCCTTCGCTTCAAAGCCAGCCCAAGGTGTGGCTTACTACTAGCCGTGGAATCGGAATATACGATGCAGTCTGAATTCCGAGCCCCCGGGCTAGGTGTAATCCTGCGATGAGGGCTTCGTACTCGGCCTCCTTGTTGGTTGCTCGGAATTGGAATTTCAAGATCGCCGTGATTTTCCACTTGAAGGAGAATAGAGGGCTAAACCCGCCGCTTTTCTTCCGCTGTCGACCACATCAACGTATAAGGTCCATGGGATGCTAAGGCTTTCTTCTGGGCTCTGTGACGGGGGTTCGTCCCCTCGCTTTGGAAAAGTTAATTCTGCTGACGAAATCCGCCAAAGACTTGAGCCTTTATTGCCGCTCGGGGTTTGTAGGTGAGATCAATTCGCCCAATTCTATCACCCACTTGGCTAGGCGTCCTGAGTTTTCGTGTTTATGGAGAATGCGCTTTAGCGGTGATCGATCCCAATACTATGATCTTGTGGGCTTGAAAGTACGGCCTTAACCTTCGTACAGATGTGATAAGAGCAAAGGCCAACTTTTCAAGCGGTAGATATCTCGATTCTGCATCGTTAAGGATCTTACTTGTGTAGTAGATGTGTTTTGAACTCCGCTATCTTCTCGTAAGAATCATACTGGCCAAGCGTGGAGCGTTAATCGCCAAGTAAGCGTAAAGTTCTTCTCCCACTTGTGGCTTAGCTAGCACCGAGGCTTAGGAGATAGTCCTTAAGCCTATGAAAGGCTTTTTCGCATTCTTCTGTCCACTCCATTTTGGGTGCTTTTCTTAGGGCTTGGAAGAGTGGGAGATTTTTCTCTCCGGCTTTGGAGATAAATCACTTGTGTGGCGGGACGTCCGTTAAGCCATTGAATTTCTGAAGACTTTTGGGCATCCCATGTCAAGAATAGCTCGATTTTGTCCGGATTCGCTTCTATTCCTCTTTGTGTCAAAATAAATCCTGTGAATTTTCCCCGATCGAACGCCGAAAGAACATTTGTTCTGCTTTAACCACATAGTATAACCAAGAGACCAAAAGCCTCTTGTAAGTCCGGACAGTGTTCATTGGCCTTTCGGCTCTTTACTAAGATATCGCCCACATAGGCTTCAACATTTCTCGCCAATTTGCTCTCAAGATCAGATTTATGAGCCTCCTCGGAAGGTGGCTCGCATTTTAGGCCGAACGGCATCACCTTATAGCAGTACGTTCCCGTGCTCATAATAAAAGACGTTTTTTCTTCGTCGCCTTTCGCCATTCGGATTTGGTTGTAACCTGAGAAGGCGTCCAAGAAGCTTAACATCTCATGCCCCGTTGTTGAATCAACCAAACTATCAATTGATGGTAAGGGAAACGAATCTTTCGGGCAGGCTTTGTTTAAGTCCGTGAAGTCAACGCACATCCTCCATTTTCCGGACGGCTTTTTCACCAGGACCACATTGGCTAACCAGTCTGGGTAGTATACCTCTCGGATAAACTTAGCTTTTAGTAGGTTAGATACTTCTTCCTCCGCGGCCTTCTGCCTTTCCGGTGCAGAATTTCTCCTTTTCTGCTTTGTGGGTTTAAACGATTGATCGATGTTGAGACGATGTTCAATGATATTACGTTTTACGCCCGGCATATCCTCTGAAGACCAGGCGAAGAGATCGGAATTTGCTCTCAATACTCCCATGAGATCTTCCCGCTGCTCATTGCCAAATCTGCTTCCAATCCATACCGCGGCGGCCCGCCAAGTTGTGTCTAGGGGACCGCTAGCAATTCTTCAACAGTGTAGGTCTGAGCTCCTCGCTTTTCCCTGCTCACCATTCTCACGACTAACATAGCTTCAAACCTTTGTCTTGCCGGCCGTTGAGAGTTTTTCCTTTGAGGGTCGAGACATAGCATTGCCGCGTTGTGGGTTGATCTCCTCTTATCTCCACCGCCACTCTCGCTGGGAATTTGAGGAGAAGGTGATAAGTGGAGATTATGACTTTCAAGGCTTTGAGGGTTGGTTCCGCCAAGGATTACGTTGTAACTTGAAGCACAACGCACAACCAAGAAGTTTCTTTATTCTTGTTGATGACCTTGGCGAAGTTCCCTATCAGAATCGGCAAGGAGATCATTCCTTCCGGCCAGACTACCTCCGGAGAACCCTACCAAGGATGATTTTACCGAAGCAAGTCATGCATCATATCTCATTCTTTCAAAAGCACTCCAAAAGAGGATATCAACCGAACTTCCACCGCCTATCAAAACTCTTTTCATTTGGAAATCGGAAACTTTGATAGCGCATAAACCAACGCGTCATCATGTGGGTGGCGAACTCCGCTGACATCATTGTCATAAAAGATGATTGGAGCCGTAGGTCGAGATCGTCTTCGTGGCGTTTCTATTTCCTGCGTGGTTCCCACCATTCGGGCGTAACTTTTCCGAGAGGCGGAACTTTCACCACCGCAGCCAGGACCACCACTGATAAATCCCACCATTTCTCCTTTTTCTTCTTCAGTTTGTGAAACTTCGGGCTCCCCTTGAATCTCAAGGTTGATGTATTGTTCCAATTGTCCTTTTCGAACGACATCCTCTATTGCGTTCATCAAGTGGGTACACTTTTCTGTGTCATGTCCTCTGGACTGATGAAACTGGCAATACTTCTTACTGTTCTTTTGCCGTTCGGCATTTCTTGCAGGCTCCGGCCATGTCAGAAGCTTTTGTTCTTTGATTTGCATAAGAATGTGGCTTCTGGTTTGATTCAGCGGGGTGTGGTGATCATATCTGACAATTTTTCCTTCCTTAGAAGGCTCTTTGGGCTGTAGCGTATGTCGTTGGGGTCGTATGGAGGTTTCCAGGCCTTTGTTTATGCCTTTGCCTTCCCTGTACGATCCTTTTTCCTTTCGTGCATCCGGGGGCCTTCTGCTGACGCTATGGTGGGTTTTTTCCTTCTGGGTGTCCACAGGTCCACGTCTAGCCTCTTCTTCCCAACCCATATAAATTTCCTCGGAATTAATATACTTTTGGGCGTGGATCATAAGGGCGGGAATGGTTTTTGGTGGATCTAGTGTCAGGGAAAATCGGAAGGGGGAGTCTAATAATCCTTCCATTAAAAAAGTCACAGCCATTCGCTGTGGGAGGTCCGCAACATTAGCTGTCTCGTCTATGTAACGGCTTAAATAAGTCTGGAGCGTTTCTCCCCCTCGTTGCTTAATGCGCAGGAGGGTAGACGGGGTTTTCTTTTGCTTTGAGTAATTGGCAAAATAGGCCAGGAAGCGATCTGCTAAAATCTGAAAAGAAGTAATTGTACTAGATGGGAGATCGACAAACCAGTCTTGCGCTTTTCCCTCTAAGGTGGCGGGAAAAGCTCGGCACATGCGAGCGTCTGTGATTCCAGTGAAGAGCATCTTCAATCAAAAGATTTCGGTGTCGGGATGGATCGGTTTTGCCTTCATATGCGGTCATAATCGGGCGGTCCGGGTTATCCAAACTTGCTCTCCCAATATTTCTTTTGACAAAGGGTGAATACATAATCGAGAACGTGTCGCCGGACTTTCCGCTTTCTCGAGAGATGTTTTGCCGTTGAGTCCTTCTATCAACCGCTTGAACAGATGGACTATTCCGTTCCTGGCCCTTGTCCGCTCGGTCCTTGTGGTGGCTCGTTGCTGCATACGAGCGGAGGGAGGTTCGAACTAGCGGAAAAGGCGGTCCTTCTCGTCTTCTCTTTATGGGTGCGAGTTCTTGTTCTCCCTCCTCGCTTTCGTAATTATCCAGCTGGGGTTGTTGGTATGTTTGGCGTTGGAACTTGTGTAGGGAGGAGGCTGAGGATGAGTCAAAGCATGAATGTACCGAGTCAACTGTTCCAATTGTTGCTGTAAGTTAAGGTAAAATTCTGGAACAGATTCTTGAGGTTGGACGGAAGGATTTTCTGATGGCGGTAAGATGTTCGGACTATCTGACCGGATTTCTTCATGCCTTCGGACCTCGCCAGATCCTTCGGGATTATTTGGGACTCCCTGTTCTTGAATTCGTTTTGATCTTCTGGTAGTGGTCATTTGGCCTTTCGTAAGGGTCCCCACAGACGGCGCCAAACTGTTGATGCCAAAAACTGGTCCACCTCACTTTTTGGCCACTGTGGCCTCGTGATCTGGTCTCAGCCTTCGACAAACGGTTGAAATTTATAGTTGATGTGGACGCTTACTTCTGCCTACGAACAAGGAGTGTGAAGAGCATCATAAAAACTCCGCTCGGAATTACTGGAATTACTCATCACCGAAAGCCCGAAAAAGAGGGGCGGTTGATCGAATTGGGCCTTTCAGCCCTTCTGGGATTCACCATGCTTAAGTCAGAAAACTTGAATAGAGAATCTTAGTTTTAGGCAGTTTTTTGTGTGATGAGTTTTTCGGATCCCCTTTCTTCTATTAGAGCTCTCCTTTTATAGCACCTTAGAGGCGGTTCAGGAAAGGCGGTGGAGTAAGGCGGTGAGTTAAGTAAATATCTCTTAAGGCGGTAGGAAGGCGGTAGGAAAATATCTGCCTACTGTAGCAAGTGGATAAGGCTCACTCACTATAGAGGCGTTAGATGTTTCTCTATCTCTTTCTCTCTATCCTACGCCCTTTATGAGAGGGTAGTTACAATTCCGATGGACTTGTTCGTAGGATTGAATCCTTACGCCATTTGCCGAACGGAATTGTGCAAATATGTAGCCAAAGGAACAAGTGGTCCTTTAGCTTAGTGACACCTGTCTCCACCAAATATATCCGTAACAACTAACATCAGTTCATACCAGCTTTGACAGAGACACCAATTTTTGGATGGACAATTAGTGGAAGGGACAATCGTTAAAGAACATTTTCCTTGGGTTGCACGAATTATCCATAACAAAACACCTGACCATCTAGAGTGCGAGATCCAGGCTCCAAAGAGGTCTCTCGCTCTTAAAATCTGGACCCCTAACGGCTCAGGAAACGAAGGACATACACCTGTTAATTTGGGCAATTGTCGACCCCGACACAAACCCTGATACAATCGATACTAGGGAATGGAGCCTCATGAATAACAGAATATTCACAGTCAAAATTGATGGAGGCACAAGAAACGACCTAAAACAAAGATTTTGGAAGCAACCATGTCCTCTTATGGCAAAATTATTTACATGATTGACAAGGGAAAATTAGATTCTCACCCTCAACAACCTGCACAAGAGGAAGTGGAGTGGTAACCGCACTAGATGCTACCTGTGCGAGACTGAGGATTAATCTGTCCATCATATATTCATCTTTTACCCATATGTGAGGCAGATTTGGGATCACTTTGGGACCCTGCGTAGTCTGGAATTTACATCTGTCAAGCTAGGAACGAAGGGCCGACGAAGGAGGGAACTCTTGTTGTAAAAAAAATATGATGGAATAATGGAGGGAAGATGTAGAATGAACCAAACAAGTTTCAAGGCACGGAGGTAACAATACTTTCTTTTAGATGAATTTCTCCACCTCTTATTAGAATCATGATTACAATGAGGTATGCGAGAAACATCTTTAGGATACAATAAAGCCCTTTGATTGTTGTTGACAGGCGAACTTATACTATTCATTTCATCCAGAAAACACTCTTATGTTTGTCTTTGATAATATAGAGAAAGAAAGATGAGAACGAAAGAGAGAGAGAATAGAGTATGAAATTTGATGTCCTTTGCCTCACATAGAACTAGGCTATCACAAGATTACACCCCTTGATAACATCATTTCATGAAAATGGACATCCTTTAGCAAATAGTCACACATGAAAGGCCACATCCTTTTATGTGTAGTAGTGTCACTTTAATACAAATGAAAGGGAACATCCTTTCACATGCAAAGTATCTTTTGATTCATTAATTAATGTCATGTGCATTTATTCTCTCAATTCAAAGAAAAACCAGAAAACCATATAAATATTGAAAATATCCAACAACTCTTACCCTGCTCAAGCCTGAGGAGGGAAGAAGATTGGATTGCTTGATGCTAGAACGAGTGGGCTACTAACTATGTATTTTTACTTCCATTCTGTTCCATTCTGACCAAGCAATGTAACAAAATATATTATCATAATTAAATAAAATATGGTTTATTCACTTATTTTTTAAAAAATAAACTTAACAAATTAAGGTTGTCACAAACTAATAACAAGGATGTATAATTTGTATATATAATTTTAAACCTTTGAAGGGGTAAATAGTAAAACCTCATCTAGATCAAAGCATCCATGTTTTCAATGAATTCTATGCTACCATGTTATAGTAAGCATAATTTCATACCATGGGGTGCCGCTAGGTGAGGGTTGGGTGTTGGGTTTTGTATGGTATCGGTGCCTTCACGATATTATAGCATGCACCCATGTTTTCTTGAGGGGTTATTGTAAAATATATTTTTTTTATTTTTACCCCTAAAAGAATTTTAATTGAACTTTATATCCTAAACGAAAATCCCCCTTCACAACTCTTCTGATAATCTTTCTAATTAAATTACCCACCTTTATTTTAAGATTTCAATTTAACATTTATTTTCTAATTTTAAACATTCGCCAAAATATTTATAGCAATTTTCTTGTTTATTTTTAGAAAAATATGAAAACTTATTAAATTATGGATTAATACACAAACGCACATGTCTCAATCACATAGTAAAATATGAAAACTTATTAAATTATGGATTAATACACAAACGCACATGTCTCAATCACCAAGTCAAACTCAATTTATTTCTTTGAAAAAGATAATTTTCTCTTTAAAAACTTTCTTTCTGTGGTGAGCAAAAGAGACTGAAGACCAACTCTTGTTTTCAAGTCTCTCTTTCATGGTTCTTGGGTGTGTAATAATATAATAAATTACCTTCACTTGAAAGTTAAGTATGGTTGAATTGATAAGTTTACATATGATTAAAGCAAAAGTTTCAACAATTTTAAGAAATTATCAACAAACAAATGTAATAAATAGTATGTAATTTGTTGATTTTAAAGACTACACAACTAGGGCACATGTGAGCATATGCGAGTATAGCTGGTCCCAAGCCCTGATAAAAGAGGGTTGTGATAAATTGACAATCAGAATAAAACTCACACATCTAATATGAATTCACTATAAAATTATAACAATTTGGGCACATTATGGACATCTATTTGGGATAAGAACCACACCCAATAATATACAAGATCAATAAGGTGATTAACACAATCCAAATATAGATGGAGAAGGAGAAAAGACTCAAATGGACTCTAATAGTCTTGCAATCAACTGAAACATTTAGGTTGTGTTTGGCAAAGGAATTGGGGAGGTGGAATTGAGCACCAAGCAAATTCGTATTTGAAATTTTTTTAATTTAATCACGAGGGAAATGATTTAGAGTAGTTATTTAGTGGCCATTTAATCGGTTACTTTTACCAAATAAAGGTAAAAGTTGTTCTATTACCATCCTGCCCCTCAATTAAAATGGTCAACATCATTCACTGTGCGGGCGAGAGAATCAATTCTCATGGGTACAACTGGCTCATCGGGGAATCGAACGGTTGCGTCTCCTTCTTCTCCGGCGCCCATATCAAAGACATCCAAGCCCTTTCCCGAAGCACTGATTCGTTTAATTGAGAGAGTCCATTGTGAAGAAGCATCCACTGTGCACTACTCACGCGCTCACTCTCCCGTACACGAGTGGAATCAGAAGCGAAGTCCCCTTTCCTGCATCTCTCTGTCTTTATTGTACCGTGTAATCGATCCTTGTTACTGAGGTAAGGGGTCTTGTTCAGCGCATGATTGCAGACGTCCACATTTGTTTTGTTTATTAAAGTTTTCAGTTCTATATTTGGTTAGGGCTTTGGATTCATTCCTTCAAGCCATTGTCTCTTGTTGGGGTATTTCGATGTTTAACTCTGGGAAGTTGATTTGCTTCTTATTTTTTGTTTGTCCATTTGTAAACTATAAAAAAGAGTATCTTGGTTTGATCCATTTTTAGATTTCCCCTATACTTTTCTCATATACCATCATTTGGTTGGGCTGGTTGTGGTCCCACTTTGATGTATGTTGGAATATACTTTCGAATATAGATTTGTGCAGAGTGATTGTACTTGCCTGTGTTTGTCTGTGCTACATGTCATGTGTCTAAAAGTATATCCAGAACCCGACATTCTCCATGTTACTCTCCAAAATTATAAAATAAATTCCCATTTTATTACTAGAGCTGAGAGTTTTCCCATATTTGCCATGTGGGTGTTGGGCGGTTGTGGTCCTACCCGGTGTCATGTGTATGCAATACCTTGTTTATTTTTATATATCTATCTTTCATGTCATCAGACCTTGGTATTCATATTATCAGTCCTTGATGATATGTTTTGTATTCAATACCTGATCGCATGTGTAAACAAAACCAAGTTTAATATTGGGGGTCTGTTTCATATTATCATATTGCGTTCTTCATGTTATCAGTCCTTTTTGATGTTTAACTTTGTAATTTTTACCTAGTAGCATGTGTATGCAATACCTAATTTAATTTTTTTTTTCACACTCTCATGTTACCAGACCCTCTCCTTCATCATGTTTAATTGTATTGAACAATACCTGATGGCATGTGTATGCAAGAGTTTGATTACTTTATTGTATCCTCTATTTCATGTTATCAATCCTTGTTCTCCATGTTATCACTCCTTCATGTTTAATAATATATCTCATCTGAGCATGTTATCAGACCTTGTATTTGAAGTTTTAACTTTGTATGCAACACCTGATGGCATGTGTAAGCAATACCCAATGTAATATTGTATCTCGCTTTGGTGTTATAAGTCCTTGTTTTTCAACTTTATCAGAACTTGATGTTCAATTTTGAGTGCAATACCTGATGGCGTGCTCTATGCATTAGCATGACTACTTTTGTATCCTCTATTTCATGTTATCAGTCCTTCATGTTTAATTTTATATCTCATCTGAGCATGTCATCAGACCTTGTATTGAGAGTTTAACTTTGTATATCTTTACCTAGTGGCATGTGGGAGCAATACCATGTGTAATTTTGTGCGTCTCTGTCATGTTATTAGTCCTTGGTTTTCACATTTATCATAGTTCATGTTTAACTTTCTGTGCATTACAAAATGGCATGTGTGTGCAATAGATTGATTACTTCTGTAACTTTCTTTCATGTTATCATTCCTTGTTCTTCATGGTATCAGTCCTTCATGTTTGATTTTATATCACATAGCTGATCGCATGCGTATACAGTACATTGTTCTTCATGTTATCTGTTTTGTCATGTCCTTTGATCAATGAATTGTGTGAACGCATGAAATATTTGGTTTATTATAGTACCTTGTAAATTATAATGGGTTCTTACACACCACGCTATCCTCAAAATAGGTGAGGCAGTTATGAATATCAATCCAGGTCCCGTAGATCCATCAGTTCTTACCGATCAGGCAAACCATCGGTCCGAAGCCGTGTGGAATGGAACGGTATGTACGCCAAACATTATGCTTTTCCCTTCATTTTTAGCTATTGTAGATGTTTACTTATTATACAACTAGCCTTCATTCACTGTTATATATGTCGTATTGTAGGAAAGGAAGCCCGGGTACATTGACCATCGTGGGCACCACTGGGATATCGAAAATGAAGACGTCCTTGTAAGGGTGAAGGTTACTGGTTTCCATCCCGTGGGGTCCATTCGTTATGTACACTTCGACCACTCATTGCTCACAGCACTGTTGGAGCGCTGGCGGGAAGAGACTAACACTTTCCACATGGTCCCGGGTGAGATAACAATAACATTGCAGGTCGTAGAAATGCTCCTTGTGTTAAGGGTGGACGGTGATCCGGTCATCGCAGACATGAACATTGATTTTGAGGAACTGTGCGAGAAGATGTTGGGTGAGATACCAGAGGTCATAACAAAGGGCATGGTGTCCATACAGTGGTTGTACGATACGTTTGCAGCAACACCTTGTCAGGAGGATCGCGAGGACAATGTGGCGCTTGCATACATCCTTTACATGATTGGGACACGCTTGATGCCGTACTCATCGGGTTATTTAGTGCACTTGAAGTGGTTATTATTTCTTGAGGATTTTTATAGATGTGGACAAATGGCATGGGGAGTTGCTGTATTCGGAACTCCGCAGGGCTTCACTGAAGGACTGTCACACGTCTACTGCATGTTATACCCTGGTTCAGGTGAGGGTTCAGTTTTTACTACATCACTGTGTTATATAGAGCAAGGGTCAGAGCATGAGAATTTCTAACATATTGCAGCTGTGGGCATGGGACCGAATTCCTGAGATCAGGCCAGATTTTGATGACCCATTATTTGAGTTTGAGTTTGGACATGATTACACGCTTGGTGCACGGTATGTTAATAACTATGGGTGTGTTTGTTTCACCGAAGTGGAGCTAGAAGTCATGGAAGTGGTCCCAGTTCCGTGAGTTCAGTGTGTTTGGTTCACCAAAGTGGAGCCAGCTGTCGGAAGTGGGACTTCTGAAATGGTCCACTTCGGTGAAATAAATTCCGGCCAAAAAGCTCCGAAGTGGGACTTCGGTCGTTTTTGCGTACGTGACCGAAGTCCCACTTCGTCAATGCGTGACGCGATAGAGGCGTTGGCATCACCGCCTAAGTCGAACTCTCATTTCTCGCGATCTCGTGTCTCTTCTAGGGCATCCATCATCGTGAGCTTCTCGCCGCCTCCTTTGTTCCACAGCGATCTCCAGTCGATCTCACCAGCTCGCGACCTCCTTTTTCTTCCAGGGTATCCGGGATCGACTCGTCGTCTTCCAACACCGAGCTCCGTTGTTGGTCCCCTTCGGTCGATCTCACAGACTCGCGACCTCCTCTCTCTACCAGGGCATCCATCGTTTCCGGGATCTTCTCGCCGTCTTCCAACACGGAGCTCCAGTGTTAGTCCAGCTTCGCTCAATCTCACAGGCTCGCGACCTTTTCTCTCTTCCAGAACATCCATTGTGAGTACTTTCTTCTTCTCTATCTCCAGTTCAGGTGAAGTATTATGATAACAAACTTGAAAAACCTGCAATTACTTCAGCATTAGAAACTCAAACTTTGATATACTTAAACAAACAAATGTCTGTGCCTGAAGAGATGTACTTCAAATGTCTTCAGGAGATATTAATAATGCACTCTGCCAATAGTTTGATGTATTGTTGTATTTGACTCCTATTTTGTTGGATAAATCTTATCTAATCTTATCTAGTTTATTAGTTTGAAATTATAGTTTGGTTTGATTTGAGTTAGTATTTATCATCTACTCAAATTTTATTTTATCTCTTTCTAAAGTTTCATTAGAATATAAATGAGGTATTATTGTTTATATTCACAATTTCAACCTTTGTTGTTTCAATGAATTGCGGCTCTCTTGAGATTCCATTGATGTAATTGGATATCTACTGTGACTTTGAAATTCTCTTTGTGTGGTTCTTGAGATCTTTTTTGGTTGCTTTGTAAAAAATTGTATTAGTTTTCCAAACTATTTCCTGGCAGAGTTATACTGAAGTTTTTTTAAAATATTTTCAGCAGTAAAAATCCAGAACACTGCTTACTTGGAAAAATTTAAATTGTTTAATTAATCAAGATATTTGAGGAATTGGTTGTGTAATTTCGAGAACACTAAAATAGGATATGGTCAGGCAAAGTTTAACCTTGTATCTATATAAGCTGAAAGCAATCTACACATTCTCAATCACAAATTTTACTATCTTGTCACAACACATCAATCAGATACACAATTAAATAAGCCAACACTAACATGAGAAAATGGGAGCACAAAAGGAGGGAATCTGTACATATATTTGTACATTTCTAACAAACTAGGGAACTTATCATTTTATGAAGATAGAATTAGTGATTAATTTTAAAAAAAATATGTTATCAGTGTACATGCTCAATACCTGTATCTCTTTCATATTTGTTTATTTTCATGGTAGGTTTTCCATGTATTTGAATCATGTGTAGAATGGCTAAAAACAAATACATTTTTGTCCATTTATAAACATGAAGTGAAATCATCTTAGAATTGCATTTAAATTGTACATAGTTCTTCTGCAATTGGTACCTGAATTTCATGTATTTGCTTTACATGAATTCTTCAATAATATATGCTCTAATAATTTTGATTTCCTACACATAATGGTGTGAGAACATTTAATTTACCATGAAACATGGAATTTGTGATTGTTTTCAATGTCTACACCATATTAAAAGAATGAACCCTCTTTGCTTTACAAAAAAGTAAATTTTTTCTTTTGTAGATGGATAATTGGGCAACAAATGAAAGACAAAGAGTGTTGGTTGGAGCCTTCACCACAATTGTTATGATTGTTGCATTTCTTTTACAAGAAGAAATGCATAAGGCTAGGCCGGTACGGTACGTTAAACCTTCAATGTTCCGAGATCTAACTAGGAAAAGACACATGAGTCGTATTCTCAGGAGTGGGAGAGACTACTGTGTGAGCTACTTTAGGATGGATGTAGGCCCATTCATGCGTCTATCAATGATTTTGCATGATAAGCATTTGCTACGTGACACTAGACATGTATCAGTAGAAGAACAGTTAGCTGTTTTCCTACACATTGTTGGTCACAACACAAAGAATAGGACAATGAGGATTGAGTTCCTCCGGTCAGGTGAAACTATTAGTAGGTACTTTAACAATGTCCTACGCGCTATTTGCTCCGTACGCAATGAGTTCATGAAGCCTCCTACCTCTGTTTGTCACCATGAGATTGAGAGTAACCCCAATTGGTACCCTTTCTTCAAGGTAAAAATATCAATAATTTTTTAGGTTTAACTAGTGTCAATTTACATTGAAAATAAAAAATTTGTTGCTTTGGTAACCATGTAGGACTGTATCGGTCTATTAGATGGCACTCATATTGTTGCATCTGTTCCCCCTCATGAGTTACCACGCTTCTGAGGTCGAAAGGGTCCAACGCAGAATGTGTTGGCCGTTGTTAACCCTGATTTGATATTCACATATGTGATGGCCGGGTGGGAAGGCTCGGCAAATGACTTCACTGTATTAAACGATGCATTGTGGCGCCCACAATCAGAAGGCCTCAAGGTCATTGAAGGTAATACTACTTTATTTTACCACTTACACACACAAATTCTAAATAGGGGGGACAAAATGTTTCATAGTAACATTTTGTTGTAGGTAAATATTACTTGGTAGATGCTGGTTACACAACGATGAATGGTTTCATCGCTCCATACAGAGGGGTTAGATACCACTTGAAAGAACATAGTGGTCATGAACCAACTAACCCAGAAGAGCTTTTCAACTTAAGGCACTCAATGTTGCTATCTAAGATTGAGCGGGCATTTGGCATACTTAAGAATCGGTTCAAGATTCTTACATTGCAACCATTCTTCCCTTATAGGACTCAGGTTAATCTAGTCCTAG
Organism: Dioscorea zingiberensis; assembly: GCA_026586065.1. Taxonomy (NCBI): domain Eukaryota; kingdom Viridiplantae; phylum Streptophyta; class Magnoliopsida; order Dioscoreales; family Dioscoreaceae; genus Dioscorea; species Dioscorea zingiberensis. The sequence continues at coordinate 237,057 of JAGGNH010000061.1, read as the reverse complement.
CAGCTTGTATCATTCACAATTACATTGCAGGTGTCGATCCAAATGACACGATCATACAAGATGTTACAACACAAATTGAAGACCTCGTTACATCCCAAACCTGCATCCCAGAGAGAACGCAGAGAAGAAAGTAGGCTATGGTTAGAATTAAGGGACAGGATTGCACACGCTATGTGGATGCAGTACACTGGTGCTCATTAGTTTGCTTACTGTTTACTTGCTACATTATTACTGTTTCCTTGTTTCCTTGCTACATTATGTTTGATTCCTGTTTGCTTACTACATTATTATGTTTGCTTACTGTTTATCGTTTATTGTTTCCTTGGTATATTATGTTTGCATACTATTTCCTTTCTACATTTTGTTTGTTTATTGTTTTGTGTTTTGTTTATTATTTCCTTGCTCCACATTGCTTTATTATTGTTTTTTTTTTCTTTATCGTTTTTCTGCTATCTTGGTTTTAACAAGCTTCGTGGTGCTTTATGTATGGTTCTAAATAAAGCACGATGGAAGGTGGTAGTTCTTCTGGGACAAAACGTGGATCCAAAAACAAGCGCTGGCCAACGACATATTCTAACTTTGTGATAACTGTGTTGGTTGAGCAAGTAAATTTAGGGCTGAAGTGTGACAAAACCTTCAAGAAGGCAGCCTTCGTCGCGGCTGCTTTGGCGGTTAATTCAGCGTTCAAGACTGATTTTTCTCCTGAAAATGTTGAAAACCATTACAGAACATTGAAGACAAGATATGCGGTGATAAAAAAAGCAAGGGATCTGAGTGGCGCTGGATGGGATGATAACCTTAAAATGATCACACTTGACCCAATGGTTTGCAAGACATACACAGATGTAAGTATATTATGATATTTATTTATTTTTGATTCATTTTAATGCTAGCATGTATGTTTTCTCATATGAGCATCCGCCAAATTTTTAGGCACATCCAGCAGCAAAGCCCTTCATAAACAAGCCGATAGAAAACTATGAAGGTCTAAGAATCATATGTGGTGAAGATCAGGCCATCGGCTCCTATGTGACCTCAGTTTATTCAGACTTTGCTAGTAGGGTGGATACAGATGAGACGCATAACGACAACATGGAAGAAAGCCCTGATGAAAATAGTGATGAGGATGGGAATGACAATACTCCCCCACCTGTATCTAATACTCATAATATGTCATCTACTAGTAGACCCCAACGTTCAAGTAGGAAAAGTGTGGTAGAGAATGAAGGAAACATGGGTGATTTGATCAGGAGTGTTGACAGGATGACCCACGCCATCAAGAACCCGACTCAGTGGTATGAAGTCTTATATGAGAAGGTAATGGAGGTGGAGGGCATTGAAAAATGGCTGAAGGCAAAGGTGTTCGATTGGTTATTCATACACGAGACTGAAGGAAAGATGTTTATGGTCAAGGATACAGAGCTGAGACAGGCATGGATGGAGGAGTTCCTTTCCCGATTGGACTGAATACCATGGACTGATTTGGACTGATTTACTTTCTTTGCGGGTGGTTATCTTTGCTTTTTAATTTCTTGCTTATTAGGACTGATTTGGCTTCCCTTTTATCTGTTTGCATTATCTCTTTATGCTGAACTGACCTAGCTTGTTTCATTCGTGTGTGTTTCACTGTACTTTTCTCATATGGACCTTATTATTATGTAAGACTATCTGGAACTTAAATCTTATATGCTCTAATAATGTCTTCCTGCAGGTGTTGACCTATGTGGCTATGATGAAAATCAATGAGGCACATTGAGGCATAGTTTCCTTGGAGGCTTTAAGAGACCCATTTAATATACTTATTGCTTGCTCTTTTCCTCCCTTAACATAAAAAATTCTGATTTTTTGAGTTGCCATTCTTGGAGGTGTGGCGAGGCAGTTGGGAGGCCACATTAGGCAACCACTGCAGCCCATCTCCAATGCTAACTTCAATGTTTTACTGCATGTTTTCATCTAATGGTTTCACAGTTTTATTGCATGCTTTATTCTAAAGACTTTAATGTTTTTTAAATAAGGTTGGTATGTTCTGTTATGTTCTTTGTTTCCTCCATGGTATTTGTCTTTCAAATGGAGGGGAGCAAGCATAATATGGAAACTCATGCCGATGATAGTGCTTCTGGATAAATTGAGCCATCGATTTATACATTTGGAGCCCACAGGATTAACTTCTGCCCACAGAAATACTGAGTTGATGAAAGTATGAATTTTTAACACTTCTGATTGAACATGGTTCTCTAGTGCTTTTAGTACTATTTTCACAACTGTTCACCTCTGATGTTTCTGGTTTGTGTTTTAATTAGGAGCCACACCAAAGTCTGGTCGTGGTCTCATGGATGTTAAGGAGTTTAGCTCACGTGAAATCTCACTTGCAGGTGAGAAAAATACTCTCAATTCCTCAATTTCTCAGTTTCAAAATTATTTCTCAACTAGGCACCATCCTGCCATTGATTTCCATCTTTTGATATTCCTGGCATATTCAAAAGGGTTAAAGCCATTTTTGGTCCCTGAAAACAGGACCAATGTTCATTTCCATCCCAAAAATTTAAAATTTGTTCAATACGGTCCACATCAGCATATACTGCCACTTATCACTCCACATCAGTAAAATAACGACCTAAACATAATAATAAAAAGATTATATGCATTTCATTGGTATTCCACATGACCGCCACGTCAGCAATAGGGACCAAAAATATCAAAATACGGAATATATAGGGGCCCAAAATGTCAAAATATGCAATACATGGGGACCATATTGAACAAATTTTGAATTTTGGGATGGAAATGAACATTGGTCCCGTTTTCAGGGACCAAAAATGGCTTTACCCCTATTCAAAATTCCAACCTGTTCATTGCTCTCTTGTTTTTGGTATATTTGCTTGTTTGGCAGATTATTAACTGCCTAATACTGTTTATGCAGGTTGATGGATATCTCCTTCACAATGGAGAGGAAAAGCAGTATAAAAAAATCATTATGAAAGAAATGAATAAAGCATATCATGAGGTGATCAAGCACCTTATTTTTTTTAACAGTATTTCAATGTTGATCCTGCCAGTGTGTCATGTATCCATTTCATTTGATATTTACAGGAACAAGCAGCTAAAGAAGCAGCCGCAACTGCAGCAAAGAAAGCTTAAGATGCTCTTTTGGCAAATCTATTTGGAGGTGTTCAGGGACACTTTTAACAGTAAGGGCTTTAGCATTCAATCTATATACTTTTATCATCTTCCATCTAAATTGTAATTCTTATGTTTCCCTACCTAATTGATTTTCATCATGCCTATAGGTAGGTTATTTGAACAACCACATCATTCTGCTGCATATGTTACCCAATAGTATTGTGGATGAGTCTATTGATCTTGTCTAAATCAAGAACTTGTAGTTAACCAACTTCATGATGTACAAGAATAGGGTTGATGTTGCCCTATATGTTAAAATACTGTCATGTAGTTTCACTTTTGGTCAATGATTTGCATTGCAGGTGTGACAGATTTTGTCAATCAAAACCGTCGCTCTTTGTCAATTACCAGTGCTCTACTTCTTAGTCTGGTATGATTTGAAAACTTATTTCTGTCAAATCATCTCTACATTTTATATGATGCCCTGACTTGTGCAATACATGGTAGTTAAGTGAATGAACTTCCAATTGGAGTCTGTTGTATGCTTCTTAGATTTTCATACTGCAGGTTTGGCTTTTATATCTTTGATGCAGATTTTATCTCTTGCAGATTATAATTTTTTTAGAAAAAAAATTATTAATTTTAATAATGGGCTTGGTAAATTCTTCCTCATAAGGTGGTTCACTTTTTTTATATTTTTTCCAGTTCTTGTGTCTTGGTCAATTCCTTTGAGCATGGCCAATTCCATTTAGTTGATCTAAAACACATTGACATGAACATTCACAGAAAGCAGTTCTAGTTTGACATCCTGGCCGTGAAAGAAGGCATTTATGATAGATGTTGGTTGAGTGGATAAAAGTTCCTTTGAACTTTGGTCTTTTCCTTGTGATTTTGAGAAAGACAACAAATATTCTCAGAACCCATGTTAAGGCCTAAGTTACATAATTTGTGTTCTTTGTTACAATTAGACTTTGCATATGGATTTTTGCTCATGTTTATTTTTCTGTTCCAATAATTTGCTCTTTATGGTTACTGCAATTCTGCAGTACTATAGCTGAATGCAGATACTTGCCTATTTATCTTGTGCCTCAATGAATTTTTTAAAAAATCTTTATGTATCATGAAAAGAAATAAGTTGGACTTCATTTGGAATCAAATTAATAAAATTTTCTCTCTTTTTTTGCAATCGGAGGTAGTTTGGTGTACTGCAAGTGGAGTCTTGTATGATTCCAGCAAGTGGAGTCTGAAATGGATTGAAGAAAAGCAAATGCTCAGTTGTGGATTGGGCTCAAAGCAAGGCACATCTGTGGTGAAGTTTGGCAGAGAATGATAGAATGGCACTAAGAAAGTATAGGAGGACTTGGTTGTATCAGTCTGGATTGAATTAGTGAATTTGATTAGTGATTGTAATGGAGTTTGTGAGATTTGAACAGTGAGTTTATTCAGTGAATTTGATCAGTGTATGTATCAGTACCAAGAGAATAAATAAAACTTATGTTTGAGATTTGCACAATCTGTGTTGCCAATTTTTTAATGATTTTTTGGGTAAGGCATGATGTTTGGTTCAAGTGAATGAATTTTTCCAATGTTTTCTATTCTGTTGTGAATGTGATGGAGCTTTTGAAAATTTTTGGTTTATAAAAAAAGTGTGCACAAACATAGTGATAGATTTTAAAATTAATCATCATTTATTAATGACACACTCATGGTATTTATATATTAAGATAAAACCATAATTATTGTTATTACTTTCTTGTAAATGAGATTAGATTAAATTACAAAATTTTAACAATTTTAGTAAAATAGTTTAAATATAGAAGACAAGCATAGGAATAATTTATTTGGTACTCATGAAGCATTAATACCTCAATTTATAATATTTAAATATTAAATAAAAACTAAAAAGTTCCAACAGGGGTAACCTCACCACCCCTAACCCCAGTTTTCCGCCAACCAAACACCCAGAAGTGTGGAACTCAGACTTCCAAAGCCCCACTTCCGTGAACCAAACAACGGAAGTGTACAGAAACAACCCTTCACTTCCGCCAACCAAACACACCAAACTCCAACTTCCATATGGAACTCAGACTTCCATGGAAGTGCCACTTCTAGACTTCCACGGTTTCGGTGCACTTCCAACAACCAAACACCCCCAATGCCTCACAATTATTTTTTTCTAAATTGTAGTGGACTGATTCTGATCTAACACACTCACAGCTGGGATGCCACACTGAGCTATACCCGTCGTTTGCGTACTTCGAATGTACGCATCTATCGGAATGAGTTTGACCGACTGGATGACACAGGGGCATGTGTACTGAGATCAATTATTTGAATGCATTTCATATGATATGCGTATGAAGTCTTATTCTAATGCGTGGAGACAGGTGTATTGGACCCCATACTCTGCATGGTTGCTCGCCAAACTGCCGGAGGGTTGTAAGCATGGCAAAAAAGTATGGAGGATATGTGCCCCACTGCTGTGCATGCATATCGCAGAAGTCCACTGTCCGGATCGAGTTATGAGGCAATTTAATAGGATTCAACACATTCCAAATGATGTAGTTCACTATGATCATTACTACAGGAGGAGCAGATCCAGGGCTAATTGGATGGAAGTCCATGCTGATCTTGTTGAGTTGTGGGAAGGGAGACATAGAGAGATTACATATGAGGTCTAAGGAATACATAGTAGGGATCGAGAAGCTACGAAGCGTTATAGACGGTGGTATTGGCGTATCACACGACGGTTCATATCACCTCCGTCGTATGTCAACATTGGGGATGAATACAATCCAAGGCCTTCTACGGAGCGAACATTGGTAATCAACATATCTTATTCTGTAATATTGCTTTGTTTTAGTATTGCTATTTTTTTTTTTTTTTTGCACCCACCGTTAACCATCTGTTTTGCAGTTGAACTTCATGGCCCATGTTGAGCGGTTGCGTCGTAAGCACGTCAATATTCAGGGCATTCCAGATCAGCTTGGCGAAGACTTGAATGAACTTTGGCGTCACTACGACAGAGTGAGGAATGTTATCCACATTGAGGAGGACAATGACACTGCAACCCACGATGTTCCACCACCAGAACCATCCAGTCACCGCCGAAAACGATCAGTCAGCATGCCTTCTCGTCAGGCAGAATTTAGGGCAGCGGCTGAAAGTGCAAAATCGTCTGCAGACATGGAAGAATCTGCAGATTCACCATCAACCTCTGATGAGAGCCGTACCTGATCTTAATGAACATTAAGAACATACTTTTTATTGTTGTGTTTGTCTTAAACTATGTTATGTTTTCTTAATTTGGGTGGAACTGATGACAGTCCACAGCAGGGGGGAACTGTGTTTTGTGTCCTAGGTTGATTTGAACTATGTTTTGGTATGTGAACACACATTACTCACATACTTTTATATGAGTACCTTAATATCAAAGTACGTTTTGATTTGATCAACATAATTCCTAATGAAAAATCGTGGAAGCCTTCTTCGCACGACATATTATACTTCGTGTGTGGACCTCGTCCAAAGATGCATGATGGTCACCAACAAGACGAGAATGTGTCTCATACCTTCGCGGTGATAAATGGTAGCCATTTTTTCTTCTTTGGTAATGAATACAAACTATATGAAACAGTAGGAAATATTAATAGGTTACATATCTTGGTGTGATCTACAAATCATCTTCTTTCTCTCTATCCCAGACCGCATCACATATTGCATCGCGAAGTATCTGTCCAGTAGTGTTCAGCATCGTTTCATCTGCCATGTCCCCTCCCAAATCCTCGTTAATTTCCTCCAGGTTAGCATTTGATTCGGTAGACTGAGAGCGCGTACCATCAGCATGTGCATTATTTGAGAAATGCCTCACAATATAATTGTGTAGAATCACGCATGCAAAAACTATATCCCGTTGGGTCTCAATGGAGAATGGAGACGCAATGCGTAGTATCCTAAAACGGCGCTTCAACATGCCAAAACTCCTCTCTACCACATTCCGCAGTCGTGCATGCATATAGTTGAACTTATCTTTTGGATCATGGTACCAGTAGCATACTACCGGCCACGAAAACTGTTGGAGATAATAACGTTCACCACGATAGGGCGCAATAAAACTCCTTGTGTTACTATAACCACTATCGACAAGGTAGTACTTCCCTTCAGGCAAGTTAAACAATTTTTTCTCAAGACAGTAGTGCATCACACACATGTTGGCCGTAGATCCCTCCCAACCGGCACACACAAATTGGAATTGCATGTCGAACGATATTATGGCCATAACGTTTTGACTGGTCCACCCATGTCTGTTTCGAAAGCTATCTTGTAGGTGTGATGGAACTATAACCGGGATATGAGTCCCATCTACAGCCCCTATAGCATCATGCATGGGTATTTTCATATTGTGTTATGTAACAACACTGAACATATCTTCAGAATTCGATAAGGAGGTAAACCAACCTTGAATGCGGGATAACAACCAGTCATATTTCGAATTGTTTGGTGAACATCTTCTTCACCGGTCGGCATTTGAATGTATTCATCCTTCAAAGCCAAAATGGCATCCAACACACGATGAAAATACCTACTTATGGTCTCCGAGCTATGCTGAAATTGCTCGTACAATATCCTATTCGATGGGGCATGGGAGACCGTTGTCATGAACATAGCCAACTGTTCATGAACATTGACATTTTGAGTGGACCGTAATAGGCCGCGTGCCGACAATTGGTCGCTCAGGTGCATGAACACATCCGAGTGCATCCGGAATAATGTGTTTGCACGCTTGGAATAACCACGTAGCACATCGTTCACAAGTGCGTGGCCGGTGAATGGACGTGTATGCTGTGGTTGTCGAGTGATGTTGTTGTTACCGGCCAAAGAGTCGCGCATTATCCGTAGCAGTATATTGAACTCTTCATCATCTTCTTGTAGGATGTCCTGCCACACGCTGTCCATGGCTTGTCTGGTACTTCAATTTTTATTACAGGTTTTTGGATTAACATTGTGGAAGTGTTAAGATTGTGTTGGCACTGATGAGAGGGACGAAGGGTACATTACCAACAACATATTTACAATGGTGTAAAGGCCATTTACCCCAGTGCCTACTCGTGTACTTGATAGTAAATACTATCTTTAAATTAAGATCGTGAAAAATCTGGTCAGAACTACTGTTCTGTTGTATAATGGTGTGTGCAAATATGTCAACTTGTTAAAGCTGCATGAACCCACATGAAATACGCCTTTATCGGACCATGCACCAACTGCACAGACAACAACCAATAGTTTAATCACATGTGCAACACGTGTTTGGTAAAGATGGCAACATGGTTGTAATGGGTTACGCGCCATAAGAGGTTGTTCCCAATTTCCTTCAGTAAATCCAATCACCTCAACAAAAGCAATCAGAACCATGTCCATGCCAAGCCATTTACACGTTAAAACAATCTCTCTTTGGTAACTCAGTTTCGCGCAAGTGTAAGTTGATTAAAACGCGAATCTCGCGCAAAAACATGTGGTTCCCATATTTCATACCAATATATAACAGGATCCACGTAATGAAACCATTCGCTGTACAATACATTATACTGATTTCATACACACATATATACATTTTTTATACCTACAAATATGACAGTCAATCTGAAACAAGTTGTATTCGTATCTTTAAAAAAAAGTACTTAATATTCAAAATACATAGTACATGCACATCACATAACATAGTTCCTTCTTAAAAATATAACATACTAGCTGCGACAAATAACATAGTCTGGAATCTACTGGTTGCCCCACCTTCCCCGTTCATCCTTGCATCTGCATGACACAAAAAAAAGACATGATCATATTGGAATGATGATGGTAATTTGTTTAATTTTCTGTTCAGTTGCCAATAGAAAATAGCATACCTGATTTCGGTACTCAAGGACCTTACGACTCAGCCAAAAGCTTACACATCTTGGAGGGATAGTGAGGAAGTAAATACGCTCCTCTCGCTGCTTGAATGCCTGCCCGCCAAAATACATTTCTTCGGCTGTAATTTCTGGCAACGCAGTTAGTTTCTCCATACATAGTTTATACGAGAAGGACTCATCATCGTCTCTGTACTGTTCTACAATTTTGCTTCGGCGATCACTCAATTCCAACAGCTTGTCGATTTCTTCCTTCGTATGGTCTGTTGCATTCCTGCTTGATTGAGCTTGTTTCCTCTTCTTACGTACTCCGATGACTTCAACATCATTGGATGCTGGTACACTGTGAATTCCATCATGCTGAGAGGGCTCATCGGGAAAATAAGACTCACCACATCCTTCTGTTATGTCCACAAGCGTATGTTCCTCTGTTGAGCCCGTTACATAACGGCCTGTTGGAATGGACATACCAGCAAGTGCATGCATTGTCCAGTAAAGGGGAAAGCTGTGCTCCCTTGCTATTTTGTAATCTTTGTTAACCTGAATAAAATACAATCGAAAACATTACTACTCATTTTACAATGGAAGTATGGACATGTATTCACATCACCTTCAAAACCTCATCCCATATATCTGGACTGTCAGGAGTTGGGCGATGAGAGACGTAATCCCAGGACCACCCACTTTTGTTGAGAAGATTAGTGTAAATCCTGTAATTCTTCTTCAATGTCTTCCATCTATTCTTCAGTTGCGCGATAGAGACATCGTCGTTGGTTTTCAGCACATAGGCAGACCACACTCGTGTCCACACCTCAGTCTTGAAGGAACTTGGAAGACCATTGATTGCAGCTTGTTCCTCTTGTAGAAGCATCACAAGACATTCATCTCCGCGAGGTCCCCATTTCTGCTTCCGGTGTAAACGCGAACCACGTTGCAGGTTCTCCATGTTACTGGCTGCGGCCATCTCATATGCTGGTGCTGAGCTTTCACCCACATTAGACATGGTCTCACACACAATGTTCTAAAAAACGGCCGCCTAGGCCGCCTAGGCGGCGCCTAGGCGCTGGGCGGAGGTCAAGCGCTCCGATTTTCCCCAAATCGGTGATTCTGGGCGGCCACCGATTAATCTGCCGCCTAGGCGGGCTGGGCGGCGCCCAGGCGCCTGGGCGGGCTGGCTGGGCGGCGCCCAGGCGCCTGGGCGGGCTGGCTGGGCGGCGCCCAGGCGCCTGGGCGGCCCGATTGGGCGTTTTTTTTTAAAAAAAAATTAAAATAATTTTAATTAAAGAAAAAAAAATCAAAACTCTAAAAACGTAAAAAATCAAAATTAAACGCCTAGGGATGTGGAGAAGAAGAGTTTGAGGCATAGGCTACCAAGAATCTACTTTGTTTATTTCATATTGCTTTTTTATTTCTAAATTTCCAAGAACATTGTTGTTGTCATGTTGAACATTTTATTTATTTTTGAAGTAATGTTTGCTATTTTGGAATATTAAAATGTTTTTTATAAGTCTATTATATATTTATTTGTTATTACAAATAATAAAAATATATTAAAAAATAAAAACCGCCTAGGCCCCTTCTAGGCCCCATTAATCGTCTCAAGGGCCATGGTGGTCAGTCTCGCCTAGGGAGCCAAATGCTTTTTAGAACCTTGCTCACACACCTATGAAAACAGAGAGACCGCGGAGGACTATATGCAGTGGGTAATAATGAACACAGCAACTAACTTGCAACGATATAATAACACATTGAGATGTAAAAATCAACAAATAAATGGTACTGATCACTTACAATAGATCACTCTTTGTATACACAGTAAGTACGGACCAGTGTATTAGAGCTCTGAGTCGACCATTCTGTGATCTTACTTCCAAATCTTCAGGTTGACTACCAGATGATCTGCGAGGTTCCTAACACACTGGACCGACGGATTACACACCGTCTTTCCCACGCAGCTGAACTCAAGACTTACCTGGTTACTCCGCGGTGCAGCAGATCTGCCTCATGGAACAATCCTCTGAGAAGGCTACGCAGGAAGAGGAGACGAGAGTTGTGTGGCGTCTGTGTTTGGGAAAGTTGGTTCTAGGGCTGAGTGGTTGGGGGTTGATGATGAATGACATTTTTTTTTTTTTAATTATTATTAGACCAAGACACAAGTATTATTTAAGACCCCTCATCAACATAATTACACCAGCAATTGAATACAAAAATCATGACATTCATGCCAAACACTGGGCACATGTGCATCTCGAATACTCAGCTGCTTAAACTGAGAAGGGTATAAAGGTCTTTTACATAGGTGGTTGATGTTGGATTGCAATTGAAGTCATTCTCATTTAACCCACTTTTTAATGGCCATAAAAGAGGATTATCAGTGGGCGGGAACACTATTTGCCTTGGGTTCCACACACCCCCAATTCCACATCCCCAATTCCTTTTCCAAACAGAGCCTTGGAGAAAAAAAAAATCAAAAATGTTTTCATAACAAATACAATATTTTAAAAAGACCATTAATTTTCAAGTTTGATACAGTGTAGTCATTCAAAAAGCCAAAGCTAGTAATGCTAAAGACAATTGCGAAACCTTGACTTTCACCCACAAGAATTTGGACACACTATAGAAAAATGATTTCAAGGATAGCACATCAAATCAAGCAAACACCAACTAGAAAATGATAAAATAATGGAGATGAACCTCAGGATCAACTAAGATTCCTCAAGGACTCTACTTGTGTACCTTGTACTTTATAGACTTTTACAACATTTTAAATCACACTTTATCCATTTTTCAACAAAAAAAAAAGAAAAACAGACAACACAACTCTAAATACAGATGTAGATTTAATTTATTATTCTTAAACATAGTTTTAATGTAAAAAACTAAACATAGTTTTAATAAAAATAAATCACCATAACATCCATTAATCATCATATAATCTAAAATCACACATTAAGGAGAAAAACCATTTTAACAATTAGCAGCACAACAAACAAGAACCAAATAAATCCTAAGAAACATGTCAATTAAATTACAATCACAAACACCTTCTGAGTTCCAACATTCAACACACATTAAGGAGAAAAACCATTTTAACAATTAGCAGCACAACAAACAAGAACCAAATAAATCCTAAGAAACATGTCAATTAAATTACAATCACAAACACCTTCTGAGTTCCAACATTCATGTCTTCCTTGGCACAATCCTGAATTTCCCAGTCAATTGTTGCTGCATAAACAATCAAAACACAACAACAACAACAAAAAAGAATCAATCTTTCTACATTAAAAAACAAACAAACAAACAAACAAATAAATAAATAAATACCTTCTCCCAGAGTTGAGTATGATCCTCACAAAAGCCAGCAACAACAGCAGCACCATCTTTCCCTTCCTTAAACTCAAAACAAAGCCCCTTCTCCAACCCACAAGAAACATGGAATCCCAACACACACTTAGGCTCAGAGCACTCCACTGCACAACCACTCACAGCCCCACAAACATAGCAAGACATCTCCCTCCTTTTCATTGGCACTAAGGAGCAATCAATCCCATCTCTCCCTTCAGAGTCCTTGAAGAAAACCTCAGGAACTAGCAAGGCACAGACAATGTGAGCCCAGTTGCCATCCACTGTAGGCTTTAAAGCTCCATGTTTTACAGGACAGAGACAACAAGAGGGAGTGGTGCACTGGTTCTTGTGCTCACATTGCAAGCAGAACCAATCACCATCTGGGATTGACTTGAGAAGAGGATTTCCATAGCAGGAGGCATGCACCATAAGTTCACAACCATCACAAATCACAATTGGGTTTTGTGGCTCACCATCAGTGCTTTGACAAACAGAACAGAGTATACCATCATCCTCCTCCTCATCAGAAGCAGCAGCAGCAGCAGGTGTAGGAGGAGGTTCTTCATCTTGATGTTTGATGGGGGAGAGAGAAAGAGGAGCCCAGACACGCTTCTTGGCAGGAAGGCAACAAGAGGAGGATGAATGGAAAGGCAGAGGGGTTTCAAGCCTTTTTTTGGCAGGGAGACAGAGAGGGGTTGGGGGATCAGAGGAAGGGGGTTGAGATTGGAGAAGCTTGAATCTTTTGGAAGGTGGGAGGCCATGGAAGCTCGAATCCATTGCTTGGACTTGGAGATTGAGAGGAGGAGGTGGAGATCAAGAAGCTCTTGAAGAGGAGCTCTAATGGCGGGGATGATATGTTTGAGTCTTTGACAAATAGGAAAAAAAACGCGGGAGTTTTCATGTTTTCATGTTTTAAGTTTTTGTTTTCATTTGGGAACGCGGGAGTCTCCCAAAGTATTCCCTCGGCCCAGTCCATTTAAGAATCCAAATAAAAATATATGACTATTTATTAATTATATTATATCTAAATTTAATAAATTATTAAACAATATTTAATATTAAACTGCTTTATTGTTTTTTTTGGCTGCTTAATTTATGCTAATTATTGAATTAAATTTACTTTACATTCATTAAAATTTTCTCGGAGAACATAAAAGAGTAGATAACTAAATATTTTATAAATTTACTTATATACTCTAGGGTTGAAAATCAATTATTTTATACAAGAACATATCAAATGTCATAGCAACCATTTAGAAAAATTTTCAAAGTTTCAAAGTTAACTAAATCCTCCAAAATTTTCTCTCAACTAAATCCAAGCTCATACCATAGAGTTGAAATGTTACAAAAAAAAATACTAAGAAAAAAAAAGGTGGAAGGAAAATCCAAATCCAAGCGCATAGAATGGATTCTTGGTTGAGTTAGGGGGTGTGGACACATTTGTGCGAATTCGGATAACGGCTACAAGGGAGAAAAAGAAAGGAAATTGTACCCGACCAGGGATGGACGTAAACTCATAAATCACTGAGAGTATGGATAATCTTTCATGTTTTATTGTTAAACAAAAAAGCCACCCGCCATAGCAGGCAGGTTGGTTTCTCTGTTGTTGTCGGGGAGCTCTTGGAGAGGAGATCGTAGATCCAATCTATGGATGGAGTTGAAAATGTTGCAAAGAAAAAAAATACTAAGGGAAGAAAAGAGAGGAAGAAAAAGCTAAAAATTATACAAAGGCTTCAAAGGTTATACATTTGTATTTTTCTTTATATAAGTGTATAAAAGTTTATACAACACCTTATGGATTGTCTTTGCCTTCACAATTTCACAGGCTTCAAAGGCTCATATCCAACAATATCCAGCAACCTTGCCCAACCAAAATCAAGGCTTTTACCTGGCTGGTACTGGATAACAAAATCCTCACCCTAGACAATCTAAGGGCGAAAGGTTGGAACGGGACATGCACCAATTGTTACTTGTGTGAAAATAGCGAGGAAACGGTACAACACTTGTTTCTTCTCTGCCCATACTCCATGAGGGTTTGGCAACACTTCACACACCTGCTTCAACTGAACATAGTCCCCTCACGGATACAAGATCTGTGGGGGAGAACTGCAATTGCCAACACACTTCCCAAAAATGAACGTCTGGGCTGGAACCTACTCACTATGACCACACTATGGACTTTGTGGATGGAACGCAATAGGCGATGTTTTCACGATAAACGTCGTGTTTGCATGAAAACGATCCGAGATATTGACTTCCTAACACTGTCTTGGTTTGATGCAGTTCACGCATCAAAGAAGCCGAAGCTGGTCGCGATGGAGACTATAGTGAAAAGGAGCCTTGCATTCACTCAGGAGGATGAACCACAAGCTACTTGCCGTAGGAGGTGACCGAGGACACCCAGATAGATTGAAGGGATACACACATCGCACGGAGGGGGAAGAAACGGGATCATGGGCCACTACTTTCTAAGAATTATGTATCGGATCCAACTATGGATTCACCTATGTAACCGCTACTTTTTTTAAATAAAAGAATGTGGTTTATCAACTTTTATTAAAAAAAAAAAACAACAATTGTCCAAAGGAGCTCAATAATCTGGCCGATTTGTTAGCTAACCATGGTAGAAGGAACCTGACCCTTTCTTTGCTTCATAGAGGAACTGATTGTCCAAGATGGCTGGAAGAAGCAATGGCTGCTGCTGGATTACGCTCTTGATTTACTACATATTGTATCTTTTGTTGTTTTAATTAGCTGACTTCAGCTCATCCTATCAAAAAAAAAAAAAAATCAATTCTCTGACCTGATGAAACTTCATGCCTTCATCAATATTTAAATTTCCAGGTTCCTTAATTTATGCTAATTAATCAATTAAAATTTTAAAATTTGAATACAACCCTTTTTAGGAAAAATGAGATATTTGTATATAACTTGTCAACCAAAATTTTATAAAATTATAATATATATATATATATATATATATATATATGCTTGATGATCTTTGTCTTTACTTGTGAAATTAGTTCATTTTCGATTGGTGCTCATTTCTAGGCCCACGGTATTTTTTTTTATATGGATGGAAAGATCATTAAAAATAAAGCTATCACTTGTCAATTTTCATATAATTTGGTAGCAGTTTGGTCCTCCCCTTTAACGGTTGAAATTACCGGGCCCGATTGATTCCTATAAGTTTTGATCCGTTAAGATGAAGACCCTACAAGTTCCCAAATTATATGAAAATTGACAGACTAACTTATTTTTTGATGATCTTTTCATCCGTACGGTTGGAAATTGTTCAAATATACTCCAGAGGCCAGAATAAGTAGGCGATCGGAAATATATAATTTCAGGCCGGCCGCACAGCATCACTACTATATATATATATGATAATAGGACCGAAGATACTCTACATTTCACACAAGTTCGCACAATTTTGTTTTTGAACTTAACCCAAAAAACCTTTTTATTATACTCAATCACATATATATCCCTTCATACTTATTTAATTATTCGAAATGGGATTATATTTGTCATCAAATTCTATCATTTAAAAATAAAGAAATAAATTTAAAGACTTCCATATTCCAAACATTTATATTTATCTCACAACAACACTCAACAAAATAAAACACAAAGTTCACAGTAACACTCTTCAGTACTCAAGCGACCTTAACTTCAATGGCCTTTGGCTTCTTCGGCTCCGGCGGCGGCTGCTTCTCGACGGTGACGGTGAGCACACCGTCCTTGTACACCGCCGTGATGCCATCGGACTTAACGTTCTCCGGCAACGGAAACCTTCGCATGAACTTGCCCATCCTCCTCTCCATCCTCAAGTACTTCCCCTCTTTCTCCTTCTCCTCGTCGGCGGACCTCTTGCGCTCGCCTGAGATGACGAGCACGTTGCCGTCCTCGACCTGGACCTTGATGTCGCCTTGCTTAACGCCGGGCATGTCTACGGTGAAGACGAGCGCGTTAGGGAGGTCTTTGACGTCGGCCGGAGTGTTGCGCATGGCCTTGCGGTCACGGACGTAGGCTCGGGTGGGCGCGTTGAAGGTCTTCTCCACTTCGTCAGGGATGTCCATGAGATGGTGGAGGGCTGAGAACACGGGGTCGTCTAGCTCCATTAGGAACTCCATTGTTGATCTTAATTTGAAGCTCTTCTCCTTCTTCTTCTTAATTTGTTGGTAAATGAATGAAGAGTTAGGGTTAGGGCTTAGGGTTAGGGTTAGGGTTTAGGGTTTATATAGAGAGGTGGGAGAAGGGTCTGGAGAGGAAGAGAGAAAGGTGGGATGCAATAGATGGTGCGAGAAGTGTCCAGAGATTGTAGTGATGTGACGCATAGTTGCTCTTTGGAATCTTGGATTGGAACGAAGTTTTTTAATGTTGGGTTTTATGTTTTGGGGTCTTTAGCAATGTTATTAGAATCGGATCAGACATTGATCGAATTCAAAATTAGGATCATACCAGTTCAATTCTGCTCAACCGCTTCTGGATCAAAGTCATATCGAATTGAATATAAATATTAATAATAAAAAGCTATATTAAATAATTTATAATAAAATTATTTTTAAAAATTATTATAAAGAAAACTATTATAAAAACTATTTTAAATAAAAAAATTCTGTTTTAAATAATTTAAATATTTGAAAAATAAAAAAAATAAAAAATTGACCTGTTCAACCACCGGTTTAATGACCGGTTCACCCGGTTCAACCCAGTTCAGTTCGGTTCATCCCGGTTCAAGTGTTTGTCTGGGTTAATTACAGAACCAGACCGGTTCCATGGCCGGTTCACCGGTTCAACCGGTGGATTGCCGGTCCGGTCCGATTCTAGTAACTATGGTTTTTAGGGTTGGTCTACTATCATTTGGTTAACAACATTACAAGAACCCTAGATTGTTGTGACTAGGGCTATAACGGTCGAGTTTGATCGGGTTGAACCTAATTTAATTCGGCTTGAAATTATCTAGCTCGACTTGATTTTTATTTCAAAAGATCGAGTTCGGCTTGATTTAGCTTCAAATTAAAAGCGAAATTATTTGATTAAACTTAAAATTAAAAACTTATTTATAAATTATTTTTATTATATATTATATATTTATATTTATATTAAATATTTTATTTATATATTATATATTTATACTTATATTTATATTATATATTAATATATTAATATTAAATTTAGAGCTTTCGAGCTAAGCTCGATCGAGCTCGAGCTCAGCTCAAAAGCTCGAAATTCCAAGTCGAGCTTGAGCTTTTGTCAAGTCGATCTCAAATTGCTCACGAATAATTTGATCGTTTGACAACCCTAGTTGTGACTAATATTAGTGGTGGATTATAATATCCATCATTAATTAAAAAAGATATTGCATTGGATTACAAGCGGGGGGATATATATATCCATCGCTATAGAACTATAAACAGTTCTAATATGCAGTGGCGGATATTGATAGCCACCGCTAAAAGCCTCTACTTGGAAAGTCTGTCGCGAAAAGCTCTTATTAGCACTATTTTTTTTATTAACATCCCTAATCTATAGTGAAATATCATATCCGCCACAAAAGATATTTAATTATAGCTACGAATTATATTAATTATTTAAAAGCAAATTCTTTATTAATCCCTGACACTATTTGACATTATTTCTCATCCAAAACACACACCCAAAATACTATTACACTGCACCCCTATCAACCCCCGCAAGGACTATAGGCAATTTGGGCATTATTCAAGGGATAAATAGTTAATTATTACATTATTTAACAGTTTTAATCTACGTGTTAACAATTTTTATTAGCAGCCCTAATCTGGCCAGAGTCAACTAGGGCCCATTTGTTTTTTTTTTTGTTTTGTTTTATATATATATATGTTGAATGTACATACATAATTATTACCATAACAATATATTTTATTTGTATGTTTTTTTTAATTGGTTTGTCAATTAATAAGTATAACGAAGTGGTTTGGTCAATATATGTGTTTGATCTTGTGATCTTTTTTTGTAATTTTTTTCATGCGTGGTTAAGTTGTAACAAAGTTAGTGATAGATTGGTGATTTAGTTGTTTATGTTTGTAGACAAATAACCAACTATCTGAAAAATAATAAAAATTATCTTCAAACATTGTGAGCTAAAGGAAGAAAGAGAAAAAGACTTCAAGGACAAGGAAAGTAAATAATTTAATTTTTTTAATTTTTTTTAAATTTTTTATAAAGAAAGAACATGTTAGCTTTAAAAAACAATTTTAGTATCTTTTTATTGTAATATTTATTATTTTTATGTAAATTTTTATAAATTTTGATTATTTCTAATTAGCATGGCACATGGTGCTACGTTCAATATTAGTTTAATTATGGTGTATTTGGTTAGCTGAACATAGAGATACATCCAAAGCTGAAAAAGTCTCTATCTAGAACTTTTTACTTTATTTGTTTGTGTGGGATAAAAAATACTCGCCTGATATTGTATTTTAAGCAAGACATACCGGGGCGATATATATTGAATCACAAATATCACGTTGCTTAGCTTATCATGGCTCTTTCTATTCCTAATAGAAAGTGGCCTACTCTATTATTAATTATTCGCATTTAGCCCTTGAGAATCTCCGATTAAAGAAAAAAGTATAAATAAAAGCAAATAAATAAAAATAATTCATTTATTTATAAATCATTATATATTTTTATTATATATAAAATAATGCCGCCTTCCGTCTTGAGACATATGTTCATATTACTTTGAGATATGTGCTTTATGATACCTCGATATGCATACAATATTATATTCTTGATTCAATGAAAGCTTGGCATGTCCACTGAAAAAAAAAAAAAAAAAAAAAATTATGCCACTTTGAGCCCATTTACAATAGTATTTGATATATCAGTACAAGACTTGGCGTCGCTTATAAACACTGTATAAACCACTGAGCTCTCCATGAAGTTTTTGATTTAGAGAAATGGCTTTGTTTTCACATTTGAATCATGTGAACATTAATTTTTTATCAAGAAATAAGAAACAAGCCACCTAATTTAAATTTACATAAATATCTCCCAAATAACTTCAGTAAGATGAGAATAAATTTATGTAGATTCACATGAACATCTAATGAGTGGTGGCATATTTTCGTCAATGGTGTGTACAAATCCAAAGTCTAGACTGAAACCCCATATCTTTTTGGTGTAATACCCTAATGGTCCCCTATTATATGAAAAGTCTTATTTATTTGAGTCTCTACTATTTGAATTTGATCTACAGATTTCTATTATTTTAATTGAAAAATTTTAGTCCCCAGATTGGCCTCCGTTTTATTCACCGTTACTGGTGGACATGGGTCGGGTGGCCCATGGGCTGGCCCGAACCCAACCCGAAAAAAATAAGATGCAGGCTTAAGAAAATAACCCAAGGGTTGGCTAAACTTAAGCGTGCCAATTATATTTAGCTACTTTCGGCAGGTTATATAGATTTTGGCCCGACCAAAATTATTAACCTAAATAAATAAATAAAAATAAATAAATAAATAAATAAATAAATATATATATAAATAAATATATATATATATATATATATATATATATATATATATATATATATATATATGTAAATATAATATATACATCATTTTATATATAGATATATAACGTTAACCTGATCAAAACCCTAGTATTTGTTTTATGGAATAATTAGTGTTTTATTAAGAATGTTGAACTTGTTCTTGATGTAATATTTGTGTAGTACTTATTTGTGTAGTACTTTTTGAACCACTTGTGTTATTTATGTTCTACTTGTTTATATAATAGTCTAATATATGTTTTATTTAATTATTTGCATTATTAGTAAAAAAATAAAATTATTTTATTTTTGGGTTGGACTAGGCTGGGCCTGGGCCAAACAAAATTCTGATGGGTTGGGTTTGGACTAATAAAATTTGACCCAAAAGTGGCCCAACCCAACCCAACCCAAACACATGGGCTGGTTTTTTGAGTCTAGCCCAGCCCAACCCATGTCCAGTCCTATTCACCGTCTTTGCAGGCTGACGTGACATTTTATATCGCAAAAAATTGTTGATGTGGCATTATTTAATATTAAAATATATTAAAATATTAATATTTTTATCATCAGCTGATGTGGCATTTTTTAAAAAAAAATTATTAAAACATTAAAAATTTTATCATCCCATCACTGACCCTTTTCCTCTCTTGGGTTTCCAAGATGTTGGCGGAGAAGAACGGCGGCTGCGGAGAACATCCCCTCCTGGGTTTCTAAGACGTTGGCAGATTTCTACTGTTTTTTCAAATTATTTTGGTGGAATTTTTAGCAACATTGGAGAGAGCACCTGGACATTGGCTGAGTATACTCAAGGTCTGCGACGACGATGGCGGTGATCGCTGGGATTCCCACACCCTTGCCACTGCCCTTACGTCGGAGAAGAACGACGGCAGTGGTGGCACGAAGACGCTCTTCGACATCATTCAAGAGGAGGGATCCAGGGGCATCGGGAGGCGCCAAGGATCACCTCCACGCTCAACCCTGTTCCCGTGGTCCTGGCAACGGCAACGATCATGCTCCTATGCCGCGGGGAGCGCCAGCGTTGATGCGCAACTTCTCCTTCCAAACCCCTGGGGTCGACGGCCAAGATCCGCCGGCCATCGAGGAAGCCCCCACCGAGGAAGGAGCAAGGGAGCCGGTGACGGTTTCTCTGATGACGCTTCTGGAGCAATCGGGAAGGTTCGGGGGCGATGAGGATGAGGATAAGGATGAGGAGTTCTCGGCGGAGAAGGAGGACGAAGGGGGAGGAGAGATGCAGTGCTGTGTTTGTATGGTGAGGCACAAGGGCACGACCTTCATTCCGTGTGGCCATACGTTCTGCCAGTTTTGATCGCGCGAGCTCTAGGCTAACCGAGGGAACTGCCCTCTTTGCAATGGCTTCATCCTTGAGATCCTCGACATCTTTTGACGCCATTGATGAACATGCAAAGCTCGAGAGAAGCTCCTCTAATGAGGGGCAATACCATTGTGGTGGTGCTGGTTATGGTGCTGGTGGGGTACATGGTGGTGGTGTTAGAAATTGTATACATGTGTTTGTTCAGGTTGTTAGAGTTTGTTGTTAGTTTGTTAGTCAGGAACTAGTCATACAGGTTAATGCCGTGCATGCAAAGGCATGTTCCTGTAATTGAGGATCAGAGATCCTTGTAACTTTGCCATCTATATAACTGAAATGATCCATGATGGATCTGTGTGCTTGGCAACATAACAACCATTTTCATTTTTTATATGGTATCAGAACCTGGTTCCAACTCTGATTACTCATCAGCCTTATGGCTACCAACTCATCCACCAATATCACCTCAACCACCGTCTTGCGAAGCTTCTAGCTCCGGCATACTGCCAACACCAGCCTTCAACCACTTGATCAATGTGAAGCTCTCCCGAGAAAACTATCTTCTCTGGAAAGCACAGCTCCTGCCATACCTCCACAGTCAGCGTTTGCTCGGGTACGTTGATGGCAGTCAAGAGCGTCCGGTGGCGACCATGAGATCGCCAGTGACCCGAGCCTTAGAAGGGAACAAGTGTGGTCCCCAACCCAGTATGTCTCTTCACATGCTTTGGTACCGAGCCGAGGACGACTTTATAGCAGAAGCACTCCTCTCTCTCTTACGAGGAGGTCCTCTCCCATGTCATCTTCATGTAGACCTCCCAGGAAGTGTGGCTGTGGCTGGAGGCCATGTTCTCGGCCCCGGATCACGAGCTTTCGCACCATGCGGATCCGCCTCGCAATTGTCAACATTGCAGAAGAAGGATCTAAGAGTCACCGACTATTTCCGCAAGGTGAAGAATCTTGCCGACACCCTCTGCGCCATTGGGACTCCGCTGCGTGACGATGAGGTTATTTCTTACATGCTGGCGGGTCTTGGCCCAGAGTTTGATTCACTTGTTACAAGTGTTACTACTCGTGTTGATCCAATGTCTTTGAGCGACCTGTATGCCCACATGCTGAGTTTTGAGTTGCGTCTTGAGCACAACAACTCGGTATATCAGGTGCCTTCAGCCAATCAGGCAAACAGAAATTCATATCGTACAAACGGGAAAGGAGGCCGAGGGCGCGGCCGCGGCAACAGAATCCCTGGCGAGAGTCCTAACGGTAAGTCGCCAGCGCCTCGCTCCAATTCGGCGCACGGAGGACAGAAACCCACCTGCCAGGTGTGTGGCAAGGTGGGACACGATGCCTTGCGTTGCTACCACCGCTTTGACCACACCTATCAAGCAGATGAGAATCGAGTGGCAGCAGCGGCGACAAGCTCCTACTGCGAGCAATTGGCCGACTCCAACCGGGTATGTCTGATATCACTGGCGCCCACCGACCACATCACTCATGATCTGGAGCGCTTGACTACTAAAGAACGCTACACTAGTGGATATCACGTACAAGTTGCAAACGGGACAGGTTTGTCTATTGCTCACATTGGGAACTCTTCCATTGCTAGTTACAATCACCCACTTTATTTAAACCATATCCTACATGTTCCCAAAATCAATAGACACTTGCTTTCGGTTCGTAAACTTGCAGCTGACAACAATGCATTTGTTGAGTTTTACCCAAATACTTTCTTTGCCAAGGATCAGGCCACGAAGAACATCCTTCTCAAAGGCAGGTGTAAGAACGGTCTCTACATACTCGACAATAACCGGCCCGGTCAAGCCTTGCTTTCTGCCAAGATCACTCAGGATCAATTAATGGCATCGACGACTAGGCCATCCATCGCCTCAAGTTGTTCATCGGATTATGAAGGACAATAAAATTGTTGTAGCCACAAATAATTCATCTCCCATTTGTGATGCCTGCCAACAAGCAAAGACACATCAGCTTCCTTTTGCTTCCTCTTCACATATGTCTTCTGCTCCATTGGAGCTCATCCACACTGATGTTTGGGGATCGGCTCTCCCGTCAGTAAATAATTCCAAATATTATATTTCCGTATACAAGGCTTGACCGGGCCGGTTATTGTCGAGTATGTAGAGGCCGTTCTTACACCTGCCTTTGAGAAGGATGTTCTTCGTGGCCTGATCCTTGACAAAGAAGTATTTCAGTACAGGAGCTTAGTTGGAGGGCTGCAATATTTGACCATTACAAGGCCGGACCTATCCTTTGCGGTAAATAAGGTATGCCAGTTTTTGCAGGCCCCTACAGATCTCCATTGGGCAGCAGTGAAGCGTGTGCTCCGGTATATTAAAGGAACATTGAACCAAGGACTGAAGATTCATAGATCACCGTACCCGCAGCGATCGGTAGATTCATTCTCGATCTCGACCGGGGTACGGGTGCCCAGATGATCGACGCTCCACAAGCGGCTTTGCTGTCTTTCTAGGATCTAACTTGGTGTCATGGAGCTCACGCAAACAACCTACTGTGTCCAGATCGAGCACAGAAGCTGAATACAAGGCGATCGCAAATGTTACAGCCGAAGTAATATGGATTCAGTCTTTACTGAAGGAGCTCAAAGTGTTCCAAACTAAACCACCTATTCTCTGGTGTGATAATCTTGGAGCTACCTACCTGACAGTGAATCCAATCTTCCACGCACGAACAAAACATATTGAGGTGGACTTCCACTTTGTCAGAGAGCAAGTTGCAAGAAAGGCGTTGGAAGTTCGGTTTATATCTTCAAAGGATCAGTTGGCAGACTTGTTTACCAAGGCGTTATCAAGATCCCCGTTTGATTCAATATGCCGCAATCTCAACTTACAGCCTCCTAGTTGTGATTGAGGGGGACTGTTAGAAATTGTATACATGTGTTTGTTCAGGTTGTTAGAGTTTGTTGTTAGTTTGTTAGTCAGGAACTAGTCATACGGGTTAATGCCGTGCATGCAGGGCATGTTCCTGTAATTGAGGATCAGAGATCCTTGTAACTTTGCCATCTATATAACTGAAATGATCCATGATGGATCTGTGTGCTTGGCAACATAACAACCATTTTCATTTTTTATAGGTGGTGCTGGCTATGGTGCTGTGGAAACATTGTGGTGGTGCCGGAGGTGGTGGTGGCTCAGGTGGTAGTGTTGGTGGTAGAGGGAGAGGTCAAGGATGACGTCGGAGAGGGGGGAGGGGTCGGGAATGAAGAAGACAAGGGTTTGATGCCATGATAGGGGTTGAGGGAGTTGAAGACGGTGGCGGTGCATTGGTGCTTCCCGGCGAGCCGCCTCCAATTTTAGGGTTTGCGGAGTGGGGGAGAGGATGAGGGTAAGTGATGGGATGATAAAAATATTAATATTTTAATATTAAATAATGCCACATCAACAATTTTGTGTGATATAAAATGCCATATCAGTCTACAAAGACGGTAAATGAAATGGACGTCAGTTTGGAGACTAAAATTTCCGAATTAAAATAATAGAAGGATTTGTGAGGATCAAATTCAAATAAAGGGACCAAATGGGCACTTCTCATATAATAGAGGGACCATTTTAGGTATTACACCCATATTTTTATAATTCTTTAGCCGTTTTCATTTTGCTGGATTTCAAGAATATTTTTATCAATATATGGTATGTATGCACATTTGTCTTGCTTTCTCCATATCAAACTGCCTGACCTTCAGAAATCTGAGCATCATGTTATAATCATCATGTCAAGAGGGGAACAACTTGGAAGAATCTCTCTTGTTAACAACATCCTTCAAATTCTCCATGTCCTGAAGTTTTAAATAGAACTGGCTTTGACTTCCAAGGATTTCTTCTGCTTCTTAACAGGAACAGCAGCTCCATATTTGCTAAAACTATAATGACTTTCAATATTTACGGCTTCTTTGAGTAAGAACTCCCATTCTTGATTCACCAAGTTTTCATTGAATTCTATGAGTAGTAGTTTCACTTTAGCATTTGCATGCAAAAGGCCTTGTATACGGGAACTTGCTGACATTCGCAAAAATGAGAAGTAGGGCTGCAATGGTTACCTATTCGCAGCCAAAATGAGCATTCCAACTCTTCAAATCATTTATTCATGGAGAGATGCTGACCAAGCACAACACTTGATCCTTCTGTTGTTCATCAACGAGTCTTTAGCATAGCAATGGTTGATTTCTTGATGTTGTGGACTTGTTTGTTTTGTTTCATTGGGTCATTGCATGTCTTCCTTTCTTTCATACAAGCATCTTGCTTGCTTTGTTTCATTGGTTCAGAATTTCCATGATTTGCTTTGGAGGATCATTTCCTATTGTCAACCACAGAATGTATTAGTATTCCCCATGATTTTTGATGGTCCCTGTCAAACACCCCAGTAAGCAATGTAGCAAGCTGTCAGCTCTTTCATGGAAATTAGATAGACAACGGCATCTCAGCCGAATGGTCAAGCCGGTCGCGTGACTCAAGCCCCGCGTGGGTTCGAGTCTACGCTGAAGCCATTTCTTGTGGCGGGTCCATTGAGGTTGTGGATAGCTTGGTCTGGATGGCGTTTGGTTCCTTCCTGGCGGATTCGATCCCAAGACGTGTGCTGCCCGTGGGTAACTTAGCTGGGTGGTGCTGACCACTTGGCTCAAATGTCCCAAAAAAATAAGGGGATTGTTTCAAGGGCGATTAAAACCTCAGCTTTTGCAATATCTACATTCATCTCTGGTTGTGATTCCTTTAGTAAACAAAGGGTGCCAAGCATTGAGTCTTGGATAGCTTCACTCTCAGCTTTCAATGCATCTTGTTATTTAAGGATGTGTTAATTGATTTTTTTTATTATTTCTTTTTGTTCTCATAGAAACCATGGACCCTTTTTACATTGGATTTTATCAAACACATCATAATCCTCATCAAGAATGATATTTAAACATGACATGGGAATGAAAGCAAGTATATGTATGACTATTAAAGTTTTCTTCAACTTCTTCAACCAGAATCATGGTTTAGGCATTTCATCGAATAGGTCGAGGGTGTTTCACATGATTAAATATTTAACACAAATTTGAAATATTTTTCTCAACAAAAATACAATGGAATGTTCTAAACTTCTAATAGCTAAGTTTATCATCCCATCATCTTCAATTTTCTATAGATTCACTTTTGCTACCAAGCAATTCCACCAATGCTAACATGGTTGCTGCTGCATTCTCTTTGACTCCATGCTTCCAGCTTCAAGGAAGATTTGAGTTTAATTATCTTCTTTTGGTTAAATTTTATAAGAGGCCACTTAACTATGTACGGATTTCTTTTTTATTACCGAACTTCAATTTGTTTCAAATTAATCACTTAACTTTAATTTGAGTTTGACGGGCAATCACCCGAAGGATTCTGATGTCATTTTGCTGACGTGGCTATCGGAGAAGCCACGTGGACCGATCCAGTCAACATCCTCTTAAAAAAAACCCTAATTCTTCCTCTTAGCTATCATCTCGCCGGTGCCGCCGAGCTCCGTCGCCTCTCCGGCATAGAGTTATCAGAGAGAGCCTTTTGATCTTATACTCTTCTTTGCTTTCCATGCATGGATTTCTCCTTTCAAACTAAAAACAAAGAGATATACAAAGCAAACCAAACACCAATCTCTTTCTCTCACTAAAAGTTCCAACCTTTTTCTCTTTGAAGCCGTCTCCGGTTCTCTCCCCAGTCTCCAAACCCAAAAAGGAGCCATCTTTGAAGCAAGAATCACAAGATGAATGCATGGAAAGCAAAGATCTGATTGGATTTGAGCATATCTTCTGAGGTACTTTGGATCCTATCTCTTGTTTCCTTGTTTTTCTGATCTAAGAGTGGGCGTTGTTTGCTTGCTTTGTTAATTCTTCACTGATGGAGACTTTCTCAAACACAAGTATTGATTGGTTCTAGTTTGAACGTTGATGATGACCATTGGGTGTTGAGATAGATATGAACTCTGTTTTGCTGCCATTTAGCAACCTCATCCTTGATCAACGATTACGTCGTAGACGGAGTGGGAGAGGGTGCGGACGGTGACCGAGGAGGGGAGGGAGATGCGGCGAAGCTTGGCGGCGCCGGCGAGATGATAGCTAAGAGGAAAGATTAGGGTTTTTTTTAAGAGGATGTTGACTGGATCGATCCACGTGGCTTCTCCGATGGCCATGTCAGCAAAAGGGCATCAGAATCCCTCAGGTGACTATTCGTCGAACTCAAATTAAAGTTAAGTGACTAATTTGAAACAAATTGAAGTTTGATAATCGAACCCATAAAATTTACCCATCTTCTTTTACTTTGTATCACCAAGAAAGCAATGTATTTCAGGTTTTCATTTTCAAGGGGCTGGTGATACCCTCTTCCTTGCAAATTCTTCGCTTGATAGAATGAAAGAAGAATGATTCAGAACTCCTAACTTGGTTCTAAAGCTGCTGCTTGGTTGCAAAGAGGTAAGATTCCAACAACTCATCACCACATATCTTTCAAAGAACCTCTTCTCAAATAGCCAAGAGACTTGAAAGTTTTATCACACATCAAACCCTCAAGACTGAATTTCAGGAGCAGTGAATAGCACATCAGCTTAGTGTTGTAGCTCTCTCTTTATCTTTATCTTTATCTTCTTCTTTTTTCTTCATCCTCTTAATTACTACAACAATACCCTTCCCCTTGTAAATTGGGATGAGTTGCTAAAAAAAACATCTTCACCATCTTCTCACCGAGACTCCCTCAATGCACCATTGTTCTTTTTAGTCCCATCATGGATCCGAACATGCCCGATCACTGACGACTTTTAATATGAGGAAGCTCATCACAGCAACCTCGACAAGCTCTGTATAAAACTTCACCGCCTTCTCCAGCATGTCTTGACCGGCAAATTAATGACACAAGTGGGCTTTCACAAACATGGTAAGGATAAGATCACCCCCTCCTTTTTCTTATTATTTCATTTTTTTTTATTTTGTTTTGGATTGCCTCGAGATGTATACTTGAGCCATCTCGTGATTTGCATTTTATGTATTTATTTATTATTATTATTATTATTATTTGATATAAATAGTTTGGTTGGCTTCCCCATCTCTAAATGTGAATGTGGCCATCCAAAATTACTGGATGGCCACATTCGGTCAAATTGGCCGGATGACATCCTCTCCCGTGAGAGCCCTCATCCATTATTGATTATTAAATTAATAAATTTTATGTTAAACTCAAGGTTCTAAAAAACGTTGGGCGCTCCCTAGGTGGACAGCCACCACCCAGCGCCCAGACGATTAATCGGACGCCTAAGCGGGGCCTAGGCGGTTTTTATTTTTTAATATATTTTTATTATTTGTAATAACAAATAAATATATAATAGACTTATAAAAAGCATTTTAATGTTCCAAAATAGCAAACATTACTTCAAAAATAAATAAAATGTTCAACATGACAACAATAATGTTCTTGGAAATTTAGAAATAAAAAAGCAATATAAAATAAACAAAGTAGATTCTTGGTAGCCTATGCCTCAAACTCTTCTTCTCCACATCCCTCTAGCACTTCTTCCGTGTCGGACTCGAACTCAAAGTCCATTGCATCCTCTTCCCCTTCATCCGATATAAAATCATCCTTATAAAGTTCTCTAATTTCTTGAAATCTAGAACATCTCTTAGAAACTTGGCTACTATCCACTCCCATATCATCTCCATCACTCGTAAGATCTGACTCATCTTCATCACCACCATCAACAATCCATCCTTGTGCCATAGTTGTTTCACTAGCAAGTAATACATCCACATTCTTCTCCTCTCTTCTTTTCTTATTCATAATCCTTGCATTGAATTGGACATACACTAGATTGTGTAACCTTGTTGTATCTAGTCTATTCCTTTTCTTTATATGTATCTACATTTAAAAAAAAAAATCAATTGACAAACCTTATTGATACTTACTAGTTTGTATGAGTGCATAACCAAATTAAATGAGTACTTATCCCCTCAAAAGCACTCCAATTTCTTTCACATCCGGATGAACTTGTAGTCAAGCCAAGTATTCTTTTAGCCATTTTCTGCAATAGTGGTACTTGATTTCCATAAAGACTCCACCAACTAACTATAAAACATAAATAACCAACATGTCAAATTGTCAACATATATTAATTAGCCAAAACTAAAAAAGCAATAACAAAAGCATAACAAATGACTACAAGTTAAATAGGTAAGTAATTCTTACCCGGATTATAGTTGTCATCATTTTTGAACATCCCACCTTAGCCAAGCTCTTCCAAATATGCCATCTTTCTTCAAGTACTTGTGCAATTCTACATTTGCCACCTTACTTTGAGTTTCAATGTCATCGGGATAGAATGCCTCAATACAACTAAGAAACCCTTCCATGACAATATCATCATTTCCAATGCTTGAATCGGCATAAGTGTAGTAAGGGTTCAAGATGTAGCCCGCTAAATGTAAAGGAGAATCAAGACGATCACGATATTTCCCATCAACAATGTCCAAGATTGGACGATAGTGAGTTTCTTGATCATTAAATGCCTTTTTAATCGCCTCCTTTGCTCTAATAATTTCTCCATATACAAAGCCCATTGATGGCTTTCTATCACCATCAACAAGACGAAGCACTTTTACTAAAGGGGCAAACACCTTCAAGCAAAGGTTAACTCCATTCCAAAAAGAAGCACTCAAAGCAATATTAGTTGCCACCTTCCCTTTCACACTCTTTCCATGTTTGCTTTCATTCCATTCAACACTAGCAATCATACCTCTCAAATCATTCTTCTTCTCCATCAAACTTTGCAAAGTGAGAAAAGAGGTTGCAAATCTTGTGACTCCCAGCCTCACTATGTCTTTTCTCTTTGTGAACTTTCTCATCATTGCCAACGTTTTGTGATGTGCATAAATGTAGATGGTGAAGGTCTTTGCCTTCTCAATGACCCCTTTAAATCTTGGTTGGGTGCCAATTCCTTGAAGCATAATATTGATGGTGTAAGCTGCACATTTAGTCCGAAAAATGTTAGGCCTCTTCAACTTCAATAAATCTTTCGCCGCCATATTATTTGAAGCATTGTCCGTCACCACTTGAACCACTTTTTGTGGCCCAATTTCTTCAATGTGCTTGTCCACATATTCAAAGATATATACCCTGGTGTGTGCCTCATCCGATGCCTCCTTTGAAGAAAGAAAAGTCGTGCCTTCCACACAATTGACATACAAATTCATGACACTTCTTCTTTTTTGATCACTCCAAGCATCGGTCATGATAGAACAACCATTTGCAGTCCACTCTTCTTCTTGCTTCTTCAATAGACCTTTAGTTCTCTCTACTTCATCCTTCAATAATGGCTCCCTCAATTGGTATTGACTTGGAGGTCTATAACCCGGACAGAATTGACCAACCGCTTCCACAAACATTTTGAAGCTATCATTGTCAATAGCATGAAAAGGAATCCCGGCTTCATATACCCATCTAGCCAAATATTGATGCACATTTTTTGCCCTTTCCTTCAAAAGTGCATCATTTATATTTTGTTGCCTCATCTTCTTACTTCCATGGACCATTGAAGAGTCAAGATCGATGGGGGATGCATAACGGTCCATAGGTCCAAGATTACGCCACTTTTCCCCCCTACTCAAACTATCATCTGCATTGCCATCTTGAATCACAACTTCTTGCCTCACCTCTTCTTCGTGTATAATCTTTTCTATCCTCTTAGTTTTTGCTCCCTGAAGAGCAATCTTGCATCTTGCCTTTTGATCATCAGTTGACTTCGGACATGGTTTGACATTCCCTGTTATGTTGGCAACATGTTGCTTCATTCGATTTATTCCACCACTCACTCTATGTCCACACAACTTACACAACAACTTATCAAGGTTTTTAGGATCTGCCAAAATAGCAAATTCCCAACCCATATCACCAGAATTGCGTTTCAACGACGCATCACTAGATTCACTACTCTCTGACACTGGATTCGATGCTGAAGATGAATTAGTTCCAGCCATTTTCCTGTATATGTAAACACTGTAACGATTAGTGTAATCACAAATTCACAACTCATTCAACTCATATATTCAACTCACAGCATCTTGCACAGTGCAACAACCAGAAAACATCAACTCTGATATCTCCTTTGCTAGCCTACAAATGAAACCCGAAAGTAGCTTATCTTGGTTGGAGGCATATAATAGCTTGTGTATATATTTGATTTCTTTCTTGGATTTTTGTTATGTGTCTGCATCTGCCATCTGGTAAGGAAACTTTTTTGGGTCTGTCTTTCGATTATGCTGTTCTTCTACGCATAATTCCCATGAACTGGTAAGTGTTTTTTTCACAATTTAATATTCAGAAATTGGCTGAGATTTGCTGACTGATTCAGTGATTCTGCAATTTTTATGTAGACACATGGCTCTCTACAATTTTTATTATTTATTATGTTGAGAAAAAAGTGGTCCAAGGAGTACAATACAAAAAAAATAATAATATATGTTTGAAAGTCTAGTTTGGAATTAACTAAGCTGATGTTGAATATCCAAAACCAAATCCCTGCTCTTTAGTCTTTATTAACCTCGAGTCACCATCATTTGCAATGTTCCTTATTTTCTTGTTGTTCTCAATTTTGATTCCTCTCTTCTACCTCCCTATATATAGATGTTTCATACAAATTAAATGATCTATACATCGTGCATATGCTGATATGCATACTCTTGTTGCCAATTAAAGAGGGAGAGGGGGGGACAAGGAAAAGGGAGAGATATGGCTTCATTGCAAAGGTCTGATGAAACATTCAGGAGGATAGGTTCATCATTGTAGTGACTTCTTTGCTCTAGAGATACTTATATTCTGAGCTGAAGTAAAGGTTGGGCACATTGTGATTCTACTTTCTAGTCTGGCCATGATCAAAGATTCTCAAACACTATAGTGACTTCTTTTAATCAACACTTTGCTCTCATAAATAAAGTTCCAATTCTTAATTTTCATAGTTGCATAGAGAAATCAGAAATGACAATCTACAACAATGGGGTCAATTGAAAAACAGCACAGCATCACAAAGCCCCTGCCGACATTCCACTAACCACAAGGAATCAGCTGACAATCAGAAGAGATCAAAAGTTCCTAACTTTATCAATCAAAATGTCAAAAACATGAAAAACAGATCAACTGAGTGCCAATTATAACATTGCAAGCAAAATTATGCATAGTCACATGAAGGTCAGTTTCAACTTTCAACATTTTCTCAATCAAGGAATTAGCTTTCCATTAAAAATGTAATTCCCTACAAAGAAAGTTTATCTAAAACCCAAAGAACTCAAAGAAGAGTGGAAAAAAACCTCTTGCTCCCGCTTGAGCTCTTGTGCAGGCTTGACCCAGAGGAAGTAAACCAGAGTCCCAACCACCGCCCACGACGCAAGATTTGCCCTTCCCCTCAACCCACCCAGAGCGTTCCCCACGAACGACCTCACGCTCCCCAACGTCCTCCTCCAGGCTCCGATTCATCGCCTCCGGCTCTTTGCATCAAGCCGCTCCTCAACTCATCAGACATCAACTCACAAATTCATTCTCGCGCGCAGGTTTTTTAGAGAGAGAGGCTGGAAAGGCGGAGGAGAGGGGTGGGTGATGGACTGACGGCTAGGTTTTGATTTTTTACGTTTTTAAAGTTTTGATTTTTTTTCTTTAATTAAAATTATTTAAAATTAAAAACGCTAATCTGGCCGCCGGCCAAAGCGGCAGATTAATCGGCGGCCGCCCAGAGTCACCGATTTGGGGAAAATCGGAGCGCTTGACCTCCGCCCAGCGCCTAGGCGGCCGTTTTTTAGAACATTGGTTAAACTATATTATATAATTTTTAATATAATGACTTACATATTTAAGTAAAATATCCTTTCCTTTTTCCGTTTTATTCCCCTATAAATAACTTTTAAACCCATTATCTATAATTATATAAAAATATAACAATCTTATATACTTTAAAAATATCATAAATTTTTCCAAAGTTATTTAACTATAGATAATTTGATAATAAATTATATCTAGTTTTTTTAAAAAAAATTAGCCGACAAGCGACCCCATGAGGGATTCAAAGGACAAACACAGCTGCACGGAGCAAGTTCAAATATGTTACCGTAGAGCAAGCTTAATCGCTACAAGACTGCATCACACCATACATATTATCTTCAAATAATAGTTTTATTTGAAAATTAATTTGAAGATAATATTATAAATATTAAATTAGAATATCCTAATTTTGAGTATTTTAAATTAATCAAACCATTTTAACTTAAATAAAACATTTACATCAATTAATTTATTTCAAAAGATTTAAAATTATCCGTTCATTAGTTTTCATTAAAAATTTTAAAAATTTTAATTTTTCAAACATCCACTCCTACATCCATCACTTCTTGAACAACCAAACATAAAAAATACACATCCAGTCATTTTCTCTTTATCCAACCAAACACACAACTATAACTCTTCATCCCATATCTCTACACATCCTTATAACAAATAACCAAACACTACCTCATAGGAGGAGAAATTATTAAGAAGAATTTGTAATAGGATTTTAATAAATTCTTTTTAGTCTTAATTTGTATAATAAATTCTTTTGTTAGGGATTTATAAGTTCATGAAAAATAATTTAGATAAAATGGACATTATCTTAGAACCAAACTCTAGTGCAGATGTTTGGTTTGGGCTTGGTTTGGATTGTCTTTTTTTTAAAATGGGGTTATATACACACATTTTATGAGTTAAGCATTTTATGCTCAATACTCTGATATTTTTGGTTTAAAACAAAACAAAAACAATGGAAACAAGTTCACAATTATCTTTCAAAACCTAATGGGTTGCTTCTAGGAAAAACACTAATAAAAACAAGTTCACAATCATTCAATTCTCAAATCTAGTAGCACTTAATGTAAAACATTCGTCTATCGCCTTGTTAGAACATAAACAATGTAATTGATGATAGGTAGCTATTTGTGGTGCTGAATGTTGTTGCCCATGTAATCTAATAAACTTCTCATTGTGATAAAATTGCTACTGTATATAGTGGCCCAAGTGTAGATAGTCAAGCAACTCCAAAAAAAATTTCTGCACCTACTATATATATGAAGTACATATGCAAGAAATTGCAGTAAATTACCTTGTACCATGACAGAGTAGCTCATCGGATCCCATCGGAGAGGGAGAGAGAAGCTCGTCGGAGGGAGCATGAACTCGTTGGAGAGGGCATGAAAGCCCACCGGAAAAGTGCATGAGAGTCATCACATAAAGGAGGGAAAGAGAGCTCATCTTGGAGAGACCATGAAGATGGGGTTATATACACATATTTTATGAGTTAAACATTTTATACTCAATATTCTAATATTTTTGGTTTAAAAAAAAAAACAAAAACAAAAACAAAAACAATGGAAACAAGTTTACAATTATCTTTCAAAAACTAATAGGTTGCTTCTAGGAAAAACACTTATAGAAAAAAAAAAAAAATTGGTTATAGGTTTCATACCTTTCCAATAAAATTGGTGAGCCAACCTTGCATATGTCCTCAATGATCTTGCATTCCCTCCAAGAAGTGATGCATGATACTCCTGCACTAACTGAGCTTTTAGTTGATGATTGTCAGGCACCACCACCCGCACATTCCACCACAATAATCCATGCTTCAATGTAAATTTTGAATCTTCCACAATGTTGTTCTTAATAGCTAGAATTAATTGCTGACAAGTAGGGTCTTGCTGTTGTAATTGTTGTATTTGTGGTATAAGCATGCACTGTGATGTAGAAGTAGCTGGTAGGAAACATCTTGACAGTGCATCATCCTGGTTTGTAATCAATTGTAAAATCATAGCCAAGCAATTTTGGAAGCCATCTTGACAGTGCACCATCCTGGTTTGTATTGTTTGATTACAAAGATGCTTGAATACTTGTTGGTCTGTTTTAATCACGACCAATTGATGATCAATCAAATAATGGCGAAATTTACTTACTGCTCCCGTGAGAGCAAACGACTCCCAAACATAAGTTGATTGTTCCTGCATAGATAGGGACTTTTTGGATGTCCTTCAATTCCTGACTAAGAACAACCTCAATACCTAGTTCAGGAGCATCAGTTTCGAAGATAAATGTTTAAGAAAAATCTGGCATAATTAATATTGGTGCAGAAGAAACAACTTTGAGTTTCAAAAATGCCTCCTGAGCTAATGCAGACCATTGGAATTATATTTCTTCAAAAGATCAGTGAGAGATTGTGCCAAAGCAGCATAATTTTTAATGAATCTTCGGTGGTAGCCACTAAGTCCCAAGAATCTCCTCAATTCTAATATGTTTGTTTGTAAGCTCAAAATTGCATTTTGAATACTTGGCTTATAACGATTATCAGCGAGAGAAGAGAGAACCCTTTCTAGATGTTCCAAGTAACTATCTCAAGTAGGACTATAGAACAAAATGTCATCGAAGAATACAAGCACAAACTTTCTCATATCAAACTGAAATGTATGATTCATTAAAGATTGAAAAGTAGCAGGCGCATTAGAAAGGCCAAATGACATTACTAACCACCGGTAATGCCCTTGATGTGTTCTAAAAGCAATCTTGTACTAGCCAATCAGGTGCAATTAATAAACTCTGGTGGTAGCCGGATCTCAAATCAAGTTTAGAAAAGTAGCAAGCGCGACATAATTCATCATGTAGTTCATCAACAGTTGGTATAGAATAAGCATCCTTAATTATTATGGCATTAATTGCCCTGTAATCTGTACGCAATCTCCACGTGTCATCTTTCTTTTTAACCAATAAGACAAGGTGAAGAAAATGGGCTAGAGCCCGCCTCAATCAATCCTTCTTCCAGCATCTGAGAGACCATTCTATAAGGCTTAACCTTAACTGGTTTGGAATTAGGAAGGTATCGAAATACCGTATCCTACTATATTTTAGTAATAGAAATTTTAATGTAGCAGCCATGTCAACCTTAGAAATGGTATCAGAACTTTGGGGAATGAGGGATAAGGAAGAGCCGAGAAATTTGATTTGACACTTTTTACTGCATAAATTTTTACCGCACCACTGTAAAAAAGTAAAAAGTAAAAACCAAAACAGTAAAAATACTAATGTTAGCTAGCAATTGATATGAAAACTTTAAGTTAAAAGAAAACATATCAAGAAACACAAATTTCACCGTAGTAACAAATGAAAGGATAAAGAAATAAAACCTTGTTAAAAACTTGTTAAAAATGACTTTAAAAACTATCGAAGAACTTCAAAAAGAATTTTTGGAAAAACTACAATCTTATCTTGGAAACTGGATTGATTTTGAATGGAAAGAATTTATTTCCAAAAATCATTCTTTTCAAATACTAGTAAAAAATACTATGGATATATTCTTGCCTACCTACCTTTTCCAATAGGAAAACTAGTTTTTAAAAACTTTATTTCGAATATAACTATCGAAGAAATATGCAAATACGTACGCTTAAAACGAATACATTCTTTTAATGAAAGAGATGAAGAAACTATACGACTAGAAATAAGTTTTCTTTGCAAAGAAATAAGAACCATAGTTTGTATAGAAGAAAACTATAATGACGAAGAAAATTGGTATTCTGATTAAAGATGGAAAATCTAGAACATGCCATAATAAAATACTATAGTAAATTACCAAAATACTACCCTGATAGAGAAGCATTATGGTATAAAGTAAACGTAGAACAAGATGTCATACAAAAGGCTTATAAAAAATATCTTAAAAAAGTTCTGCTCTATTTACCTTTTCCCACAAATAAAATTATCTATGAAAATTTAAAAGAAATATCAATAGAAGAAATATATTTGTATTGCAGAATAGGAAGACCTTGTAACTTCTCTAATCTAGACCGAGCAATAACTCAAGTTGATTTAGACTTCTTTAAAAGTGACAAATATAAAAGATATGTTTACTATCTCTTTAATGTTCCTACATCATCTGAAGAAGATGAGTAAACTACAAAGTATAGAAGATTTGCATCATAAATTTCTAAGAAAAATAAGAGCTATATTCCCTTATGGAACTATAAATATACAATTTATGAGATATCATCAATCTTTATAGATTTAATAGTAAAAGACTATTATAAGGAACTTTTAGTATATTTACCTTTTTCAGTAAATAAAATTATTTATGAAAATATTATGTTTAGGTCTCTAAACCTAGAAAAATTACAAACCGAATTCTTTGTTAAACTTATAGAAATCTACTGGAATGAAATCATTTCAGAACAACCTTTAATGGAAGAGATAATACAAAGCTATTATAAACATGTCTTTGTTCAGCTAACTTATCCAGTTAATAAGATATTATGCGAGAACATCACGAGTCTACAATTAGATTCTTTGGAGGACATAGTCGCCTACATTATACACGGAAAGATCCATGCAGTAACACTAAAAAAAAGAGAACTAGCATCCATAGAAATCTTAAATCTTCAATATTGCTCTTGGTTTATAAAAACTAAAGGAGGATCTATCGATGAAACTACCAAACAAGTTAAGTGGTCATGGAACATTGACTAAAACACGCAGCAAATGTGGTGAGTTCATCTACACTTAAAATTTCATCTAACTAAACAATATTGTTATTATAGATCTATGGAAAACGAATATGCAAACATGGAATAAAGGCTAAACAAAGCAATAGAAATAATTCAACAAGCCCTGAGCATTATTGACTCTGTCGGCGAAGATTTATACTCTCTCCAAAGAATTGAAAAAGGAAGAGCTACCAAAACTGAAAATCTAGAAAAATCAAAATAACCCCCTGAAGAAAAACCTAAGATGATTTCTCTTCCTACACAAGAAGAAGATATAGACGAGAAGGAAGGTGAATTGATCTCATAAAGATTCGCCGAGATTTCTCATAAAATACTAAGTCAAACTCAAAATATATCTTCTAAGACACCAAGTGTTTCCAATATGGAAATAGATACAAAGTCATATTTTGACGAATACTACAGGGTGAGCCAAATCGCCTTTAATGTCAGAAATTCAGATAAATGTCATACTATTCACGGAGGATTTTATCCGAAGTTGATCATGCTTACTGGAATAAGACCTGAAGTTGTGGCAGAAATGTTCAAATATAGATACATATAGACTATCTATCCATCCTCAAATCTGCAAGAGCTAGTGTATCTTCCAACAGAGATCAGAGAAGCCTGCAGGCAGTTCAAGGAAGAAACCAAGACTACCTCTGATATCTACCTTCTGATAATTAGTGCCCCTCCAGATTGGGAGGGAGAGTCCTATTTTTCTGGATAATATCTGGTCCAAATTGGAATCTCGAAACCAAGACCTTTCCAAAAGAATCAATTTTACATGAAGTTCCCAGAACAAATGAACAAAAGTTATATTGAACAGAGAAGAGCTGCAGGATTGAAGACCCTATACGACAAATTCATTCAGCATCTCAGCAATAGGAATGTCTGTACATATCAATTTTCTCCTTTTATATCAATTATCTTTATAGGAAATAAAATGATGTCCATGGCTTCCATAGGAAAACTTCGGAATAAAGCTTCCCGCATCTTCAAGAACAGGATAGCTTCCAGCTCCTAGTAAGAAGCCAGCTTTGCAAATTTCTAAAGCATGAAGAGAAAAGCTGTGGACCCTGCTACACCAAGGATCCTCATGCCAAAGTTGAAGAATTAGAGGAAAATGAAGCAATTATTTTACTTTAAGAAGGATCTTGAACATTTCGTGAAAACATTTTACAAAGCTAGTAAAATAGCCTTTAAAACTTTTGCTAAGACTAAATGTAGCCTTTAGGACTTACTTAAGTCTAAAGGATGTAGTGCTTATATTATATATAGCCTTTATGACTTTGTTAAGTCTAAAAGGCATAGGCTTTATGTAGTCTTTATTTTTAAGTGTGTAGACTTTATTAAAGCTTAGTAGTTTTTAAATAAATAGACTAAGGTCTATTTAGGGTATCCAATGTAGGAGAAACTCCTATATAAAGGGTGGTTCTCATAGTTATGGTAGAACTTGAAGTAGATTGAAGTCTTTGCTTTGAAGTTTGTAAGAGTCTTGAACCTTTCCTTTCAAATTAATAAGAAGAAGAAGATCTCTTCAAAGATCTTTGTGAGTATTCCTTATCTATATGCAATAAAGTTTTTATTGCATTTAGTCCTTAATATGACTGAGTAAAACACTCCGTAGGGGGAGGGTGTTACCCTTCCCATACCTCTAAACTCTTGAAAATATTAAAAATTTCATAAAGATTCTAAGTTTCATCTAGCTTCATATCTTTGTTTTTCTTTTAGTAAAGGAGTTTTCATATTCTATTTCTTCTCTTAGAATGATCCCTTTATATGGCCTAATCTGCATAAGATTAGTGTGTGTAATCACTAAGTATTACCTGAATAGTCTGTTGATGTACCCGAGGAATGAGGAAGAAGGATTGGCGAGATACTTATATCATAGAATGCTTTGCGAGCCTTGTTGGTTTCCCGAAAGAGTTGAGGGTTTAGTTCGGGGAGAAATCCACCTCCGGACAGTAAAGCCAATATAGGACCATTATTTTCTGAGAAGGATAGAGGAAACAGTTTGACTATTGTGGAAGCTGTATTTACTAAGAGTAGAACAAAGGGAAATCATTGGTTAAGTGATGGAAGCTGTGATGGACCTTGAATTTAGTGAAAATTTTTGGTTTAGGGTTTAGGGTTATAGGGTTTACCCGATCCCGCCGGGACCTAAGACATAAATTTTTACCGTACCACAGTAAAAAAGTAAAAAGTAAAAACCAAAACAGTAAAACATATTAAGGTTAGTAATGAATAGTAATTCTGACTTTAGACTAAGCGAAAGTGAAGTAGGAATATATGAAGAAGAAAAAGAAGATAAAAATATTTACCAACACAATATTATCTTCAACCAACAACAATATCAAAAAATTCAGAAAAAAGAATTAATAAAAATTAGCAAGATAGGATTTAGAAAAGCCTTTTACACCAGGTGGTTAAAAAAAGAAAATATAACTTATTTCTGTACAACTAGTATAAAAAAATCTTTGAAAATTAAACAAACAACTGGAAAAATAAATATATCCTTGCTTATAAAGGAAGATATACAAGAATAATTAAAAAGAATACCCGATAAAGATAAGAAGAAAAAAAAATGTATTCATATTGGAGGTATTCAAATAGCTATTAAAGCTCACTTTAGAGAAGGAATAGACACACCTATAAAAATAGCGGCACTAGACAACATAATGAATAAAAGAAAAGAAGCATTTTTAGGCGGAATAAACGGAAATTTGATGTATCAAAAACTGATATTTAGCTTATTTCAAAAATTCGCTATAAACCTTGGAGATAAAAACATAAATAAAACCCTATGTTTGGCTCATAAATTTGAAAGAACTGATTTAATGAAAGATGGATCTATGCCCTTTAGCATGTATTATATCTTAACTTATGCATTAACTAACTCTCATCAATCTGACCTTTTTGGAAGTAATGAGTTTATTGAAATCGAAGAAATCTTTAGTGATGTAGAAACAATTATTCCTCCAGAGGTTATAAATAATATAGAAATACCAGATGAATAGGAACTAGATATTTCAGAAAAACCACTCTTACTAGGACAAGAAAAATCTAAAGAATTAATAGAAAATGAAAATTTGTTAAAATTGATAACTATAGGGGAGTCATCTAAAAGATACACGGGAAGGTTGTCAACATCATCAAGAAGACCTTCCCTCTCTACCCCATTTAATTTAGTAGAAGAAAATTTTAAAATAAAAATAGAATATAACAACGGAAGCCAATGGCTTGAAAGCACCGTCCTGATTAAACCTAATGAAGAATCTTCCTTTAAACATAA
This sequence comes from Dioscorea zingiberensis, assembly GCA_026586065.1. Taxonomy (NCBI): domain Eukaryota; kingdom Viridiplantae; phylum Streptophyta; class Magnoliopsida; order Dioscoreales; family Dioscoreaceae; genus Dioscorea; species Dioscorea zingiberensis. Next base: position 195,957 of record JAGGNH010000061.1, on the reverse strand, counting down.
GATTCTAATACCACAAGTAAAACTTCATGCTAAAGCTAACTCCTTTCAATACAAGAACTATTCTGAAAAAATTGTTCTAATAGACACCTATGCATTATTATCTATTAGAATCAAAAGTATAACTGGGAAAGAATACTTTATAAACATACAAATCTATATCGACAATGAAATGACCAATTCTCTCTTTATTTTGCCAGGAAAAGATTTTTTAGACAAAGTGTTTCCTTACGAAATACAAAAAGATAACTTAATGATTACCTTAGATGAGCGGCTCATCGTCATACAACGGCACCGCTAAAACAAGTATATATAGTGTCTACGTACTTATAACAATATTATATAATGAATATGAAAATGAGAAATTCCATGCTTTCATAGATATAGGATCTGGAATTACCTTAGCCAAACCGTTTATATTTTCGCAAAATTATTGGACAAAAAATGAAAATATATTAAAGAGAACAACCGTGGATAGTAGCCAAATATTATATAATGTCAGCCTTAGAAATGCTAAAGCAATTATAGCAGAAACAGTTGTTACAATCTCTTTAATATTTGCTAGTGAATATCATGGTTGCAATATTTTGCTAGGAAACGATTTTCTTTTTCAATTTATAACTTATGTACAAACCATGATAATTGTTAAATTATATACCCCATACCGACATTGGTTAGTATTACCCCGCATATTTAATGCCTACACCCGAAAACCTTTTAGGTTTCGCAGCCAGCGTAGTGAGAAGGTAGACCTAAAACATGTTCCAATACTACTAACCAATACCGAACCAATACAACCTGATTGCGTAAAAGCAATAAAAAGATCCCTAGAAACTGCTTTTAGCGAGAATCCTCTCCACCTTTAGGATATCGATAAAATGTATGCTAATATAGAATTAATCAACCCTAATGACATCATTCGAGTAAAACCTATGCGATATAATCAAGAAGATGTAGTTGAGTTTGATAAACAACTAGTTGAATTATTAAAACAGAATCTAATACAAAAATCTCAAAGTCCTCATAGCAGCCCAACTTTCATGGTAAGAAATCATACTGAACAGAAAAGAGGAAAAGCTAGGATGGTAGTAAATTATAAACAGCTAAATGATAAAACTAAATTCGATGGGTATTTCTTACCTTATAAAGAACTTTTGATTAATCTAATCATTGAAAAAAAATATTTTAGTAAATTTGATTGTAAATCCGGTTTTTGGCAAATAAAGTCAACTCTTGAAGCTATTCCTTTAACAGCCTTTAGCGTCCCAAATGGACATTATTAATGGAAAGTAATGCCTTTTGGTCTAAAAAATGCCCCTCAAATATTTCAAATAAGAATGAACAAAATATTCCAACCCATTAAACAATTTTGTATAGTTTACGTAGATGACATTCTAGTTTTGATTCTGAGAAAGAGCATGAAGTTCATCTTAAAAAGTTTTGTAATTTAGTCAAAAAACACGGAATTACATTATCTAAAAAGAAAAGTGAGTTGTTCAAAACAAAAATAGATTTCTTAGGATTTATAATAGATAATAATGGTATAGAACTTCAACCACACATAGGTGAAAAGATACAAGCTTTCCCTGACAAAATCGAAAACAAAAGACAATTGCAAAGATTTTTTAGGTTTCTTGACGTACATAGAACAATTCATTCCTAATCTTTCTAAATTAAGAAATGAGTTAAATAAACTCTTAAAGAAAGATGTCATTTGGAAGTGGGAAGAAGAGCATACTGAGTCTGTTAAATTTTTAAAACAATTTTGTTTAGAATTATCACAAGAAAGTGATAAATTAATATTAGAAACCGACGCTTCAGATTATTATTGGGGAGCCGTTTTAAAAACAGATCAAGATCAGATTTGTAGATATACTAGTGGTACTTTCAAACTTGCGGAAAGAAACTACCATAGTAATGAAAAAGAATTGTTAGCTATAAAAAATTGGATAAAAAAGTTTTGGTTCTTTCTTTTACCAAAAAAGTTCATTGTTAGATCTGATAATTCTCAAGTCAAGTCTTTTATTTTAATAAGCTTCCCAACACTCCTGAGTACAAAATGTTTCATAGATGGCAAACATTTTTCGCTGAATATAATTTCGAGATCAAACAGATCAAAGGAACTAAGAATTGTCTTGCAGACTTTCTATCAAGAGAAGGACATTTAGATCTTTGATAAAAAGAGGGATTTTATAAAAAATCAAGTAAAATAAACTTGATATATTTTGATATCTAGAATCCAAAGAGATCATATGAAGCTATATCAATAGAAAATTATTATATTTATGGAGCATATCATGGAAGACATGCATTTCAAGGAGAATATCTACATCATCAAGTCATCAAGTCATCAATCAAAACATCATCACCATCATGAAGAAGTCATCATCATTACGAAGGATTTGGAGCCTTTACTTATTCTTGGAAGAAAGAAAGCTACTAAGATAGCTTTTAAGACTTTTGTTAAACCTAAACATAGCTTTTAAGACTTTTCTAAGTCTTAAAAGATTAGGTTGTATTTTAAAATGTAGCCTTTAAGACTTTCTTAAGTCTAAAGGATGTAGTGCTTATATTATATGTAGCCTTTACGACTTTGTTAAATCTAAAGGCATAGGTTTTATGTTGTCTTTATTTTTAAGTATGTAGGCTTTATTAAAGCCTAGAAGTTTTTAAATAAATAGACTAAGGTCTATTTAGGGTATCCAATGTAAGAGAAACCCCTATATAAAGGGTGGTTCTCATAGTTATGGGAAGAACTTGAAGTAGATTGAAGTCTTTGATTTGAAGTTTGTAAGAGTCTTGAAGCTTTCCTTTCAAGTTAATAAGAAGAAGAAGATCTCTTCGAAGATCTTTGCGAGTATTCCTTATCTATTTGCAATAAAGTTTTTATTTGCATTTAGTCTTTCAAATGACTGAGTAAAACACTCCGTAGGGGTAGGGTGTTACCCTTCCCATATATCTAAGCTCTTGAAAAGGCTAAAAATTTTATGAAGATTCTAAATTTCATCTAGCTTCATATCTTTGTTTTTCTTTTAGTAAATGAGTCTTCATATTCTATTTCTTCTCTTAGAATGATCCCTTTATATGGCCTAATTTGCGTAAGATTGGCGTCTGTGATCACTAAGTATTGCCTGAATTGTCCGTTGATGAAACGCCCCAAAATTTTTACGATTAAATAAATTATTTTTTGGAGAAAATCACTGAGATTGATTAACACATAAAAGAGATTAATTACTTTAACAACTCAATTAAGGAAAATCGGGAATTTCACCGATTAAAAGTTCAACCTCGCGACTATTGGGCCAGAGAGGGCCATGTTGGGCCGGGTCACTTTCGCGTACGTAGTTGGATGTTGGACTGAAGAGAGAGAGATCCCGGATTATCAATTAGAAGGATTAGTAAATGCTAGTTAAATTCAACTATCTAGTTGGAGAAACGGGACAAAATGTAAGTCCTGATAAAGCACAACTGGCGGAGTTAAAAGCCGAAAGATCGGGATCTCGGTCGCGGGTGTGAGAGCACCCCGTGAAGTAACAGTAGTGTCCGTGACCTACTGAAAAGATATAAGGAGGAATTAATTTAAATAAAGAATAAAAATAATAAATTAATTATCTCGGTCCGCAAGATGTGGATCTGGTCGGGGAAAGTGTTAGCTCCCGTGTGTAAACAGTAAAAGAGGAATAATAATCCAATTAAATAATATTATATAATATTACTTTATGTAAAGCTACTTTATTTTGGTCAAATAAGAGATAGTGAGAGGGAGAGAGGGATTCTCATCTCCCCCTCCCTCACGAATCCTCCTCCTTTCCTCTTCTCTCCCTACTCATACCCACGCCCGCCGCGCGGCCTGCACCTGTCACCAATCACCGGCCGCCGCCTCACGCCGAGCACCCCTCGACCCGCTGCCTCATTGACGCGAGCCGCCCGAAAGCCCTCGTCAACTGCCCCGTGTCGTCCACCTGTAGCTCCGGTCGGCCGCTCTCACTACTACTATACTGCTCGGCCGTCAAGGAGCCCTCGACCACACACCTAGCCGAAGCGCCAGCCGCGCTCCCCTTGTCTCTGCCAGCACCTGTGAGCATCACACAAGCTCTGTCTCTGTCCTTTTCGGCAATCTGAGCGTCGACGAGCGCCCTCCTTACTTCAAGTAAGCTAGATCAAGAGATCGATTAGTAACTTAGAAATATTGGGGGTTGTGTGGAACTGAAGTATAAGGGATTTAATGATTTCATGTTGTATGTTGGTAAGGGGCATCATAAATCGCATGAATCAATGTTAACCTGCAGCGATGGAGTTGGATATTAGTGCATGGATTTATTTTATGAAATCCACGTTTGTTGGATTAAAATGAATGAATGTTTGTATATTTTCGGGGCCATCTAAATAGAGGAGGTGCTGCCGAATTTTTTGTAGAAAACTTAAGTAAATTAGAACCAATTAAGATTCATGATCTTGCTTAACTATGAATCATGTTTAAATGAGCATGTTAGAAGTTGTTCGATAGTCACCAATGATTAGAGTTTAATTCTTTCAGTTAAGGGCAAGTTCGTATTATAATTATGTGGAAATACGAAGTTTTTACTTGAAGAATCATGCTCTAGTTGATTTATGGAATAATTGGGCTCCAATGAGATTAGATTTGAGAATACCTTGAGGATATGAACTCCGTATTCCTAATAAGTTCGTATTTTTATTTTAAGGACAAGAGAAGGGAAAAGGCAAGGCCGCTGCTGTGGAAGGACCTAGCCAGCCTTAGGAATTACTCAGACTAAGGTCAGGGAACACAACTGTAAATCATCATATTTTTTTTGTATTTTGATCGTATTGATATATGGAGAATTCATGTTATGAAATTATTACTCTTCATGAAATGCTTTTCAGTTTTCAAGCATGACTTGCTGATTTATTTGGAGTTTGAAATTTATGTTTACGAAAAGCATGTGAAAATATTTACACATTTTAGAAATTGCAATGATATAGACATATTAGTGCATTGCACCATACTCGCATACATGCCTGCGCCAGACGTGGCTCTATGATAGAGCCAGAGAGTAGATACTAGGTAGGGAAGGGGTGGTTTTATATAATTCTGTTTTTACTTGTCCAACTTTCTGTTTTTTAAACCCTCCTGATTTCAAGAAAACAAAACCCCCTTCCCGTACCGGTCGGGTGCTTAGTATACGTATATACTCTTATAGCTCACGGCCGATGAGTTGATTTGATCGGAGATATATCGAGTGTTGGTTTATTCCATCTGGTGCCGCTACATAAAAGTATAGGTGTAGATGACACTAATATGATAGATAAAGAGGATTTGATTCCATAGCTTGTCACCCCACGGTTGTTGATACGGTCTAACCTGGGAGGTTACTGGTTTGATACGGTCAGCCCGGGCATGTGTGGAATTGATCAACCTCAGACGAGGATTTTTTTCCATAGCTTGTCACCACACGGTTATTGATACGGTCTAACCTGGGAGGTTACTGGCTTGATACGGTCAGCCAGGACATGTGTGAAATTCATCTCCCGTTCTGATGATAAAAGATTAAAAAAATGCTATGAGCATACCACTTGATTTAATTGCATATTACCATGACTTCTACTATGATTAGCATGTTGTTTTCCATGTTTTAAATATTATTCAGTCTTTGTATTTCACTTTTCGATATTTTATTTTCTGCAATTGAAGGCATACATGTATGTTAAACCTGACAGTAGTGTTAGTACCTCATTGAGCTCTTGTAGCTCACCCTGTTGTTGAATAATCTTTTGCAGGTAGTAAGCAGGGTCATGGCTATGCTTAGGGTGGAAGTTAGGATTTGGATTTCCTTAGTTGGCTCTGACCACCTGGCCTACGTCGTCTATTTTATTTCATGTTGTATGATTTGAGGAGTATGTTAACTCCTATCTAGACTTGTGTGTAATTTTAAGACATTATGGTTTGTATTAGTATTATATCTGACTTTATATTTCCTTATATTAGCGTTGATTATGAATAAATATTTATTTTATACAACCTTAGGCCGGGATTCACTCCCTGACCTGGCTGGTGTGACACTTGGGTCCTAAAAATGATAAGGGTGTTACATTTAGTGGTATCAGAACGGTTAATCCTAGGTAACCTAGTTATGGTCAGAGCCTTAGGGTGGGAGTGTTGTGTCAGTAGAATAAAGTTTGATCATTGCTATTAGAGTTAGAGAATACTACTGACACACTCTCTTTTCCAGAATGGCGCCAGGGAGAGTTGGAAGGCCACCCCGTATACCGCGAGAGGAACCTGTCTATGGACCACCTACGGCAGAAGGTCCAGAACCAGAGGAAGTCCCAGGACCAAAAGAAGTCCCGGAACCAGAAGAGGTTCCAGAACCGGTAGGAGACGATGCTGAAGGGTCGCATTCTTATCATGGACCCGGGTTTCAGCCGGGAATGCACCATGAACCAGGATTCCATCCGGGGATGTATTATGGACCCAGATTCCAGCCGGGGTACCCTATGGACCCGGATATTATCCGGAGATGTACTTTAGACCCGGATTTCAACCGGGAGTACCATATGGACCGGGATATAACCCGGGAACACAGTATAGTTCAGGTTTTTATCCGGGAACACAACTTGGACAGAAGTACCACCCAGAGGTGCAACCTTAGCCAGCACAGAACCCGGGGATGCAACATATGTATGATCAGATGACTCAGTCATTTGCGGCTTTTCCAAATTATTAGCAACCGAAGCCCAAGAAGCATGATCATGTTGCCAAGGCCCGACAGATGAGGATTACTCAGTTCACAGGTACTACTGATCCAGCAAAGGCAGAGAATTGGATCACGCTATTAGAGCTAGTATTCGAGGCTCTAATGTGTCCCGATGAGGAGAAGATGGCGACGGTCACCTTGCTGCTGGGAGAGAGCGCTTTACAGTGGTGGTTGACATACAAGAGACGCCGTCCGGACCAGACAGTTTTTACATGAGCCGAATTTCGCGCGACGTTCGACCGAAAATTCATGTCTCAGATTTACTGGGACGTGAAGCACCAGGAGTTTCTGCGTTTGATTCAGGGGAGTCTTTCTGTGGCCGACTATGAGGCCAAATTCACAGATCTGGGAAGGTATGCACCCTCCTATACGAATGAGGAACATCAAAAGTGCCGAAGGTTTGAGCAAGGGCTACGTGACGAAATCAGGAACATCGTCACAGTGTCAGGACTCTCAGATTTCACTGAGTTAGTAGAGGCTGCGCTCAGGGTCGAGTTGAGCATTGACCAACAGAAACGACGTCTGGAGAGGTCTAAGAAGAGAAGCATGCCAGATTTCAAGCCAGGAGGCAGCTACAGACCAAGCAAGAAAAGTAACAGTAGCAGCAGTAGTGGCTCGACCTCAGGAGGGCAAGATACCACATAGGGGAGGTCCAAGTGTAACGTTTGTCAGACCGGTACGGGAGAGTTATATACTCTTATAGCTCATCGGCCGTGAGCTATAAGAGTATAAGCGTATACTAAGCACCCGACCGGTACGGGAAGGGGGTTTTGTTTTCTTGAAATCAGGAGGGTTTAAAAAACATAAAGTTGGACAAGTAAAAACAGAATTATATAAAACCACCCCTTCCGTACCTAGTATTTACTCTCTGGCTCTATCATAGAGCCACGTCTGGCGCAGGCATGTATGCGAGTATGGTGCAATGCACTAATATATCTATATCATTGCAATTTCTAAAATGTGTAAATATTTTCACATGCTTTTCATAAACATAAATTTCAAACTCCAAATAAATCAGCAAATCATGCTTGAAAACTGAAAAGCATTTCATGAAGAGTAATAATTTCATAACATGAATTCTCCAGATATCAATACGATCAAAATACAAAAAAAAATATGATGATTTACAGTTGTGTTCCCTGACCTTAGTCTGAGTAATTCCTAAGGCTGGCTAGGTCCTTCCACAGCAGCGGCCTTGCCTTTGCCCTTCTCTTGTCCTTAAAATAAAAATACGAACTTCTTAGGAATACGGAGTTCATATCCTCAAGGTATTCTCAAATCTAATCTCATTGGAGCCCAATTATTCTATAAATCAACTAGAGCATGATTCTTCAAGTAAAAACTTCGTATTTCCACATAATTATAATACGAACTTGCCCTTAACTGAAAGATCTAAACTCTAATCATTGGTGACTATCGAACAACTTCTAACATGCTCATTAAAACATGATTTTTAGTTAAGCAAGATCATGAATCCTAATTGGCTCTAATTTACACAAGTTTTTCTACAAAAAATTCGGCAACACCTCCTCTATTTAGAGGGCCCCGAAAATATACAAACATTCATTCATTTTAATCCAACAAACGTGGATTTCATAAAATAAATCCCTGCACTAATATCCAACTCTATCGCTGCAGGTTAACATTGATTCATGCGATTTATGATGCCCCTTACCAACATACAACATGAAATCATTAAATCCCTTATACTTCAGTTCCACACAACCCCCAATGTCTCTAAGTTACTAATCGATCTCTTGATCCAGCTTACTTGAAGTAAGGAGGGCGCTCGTCGGCGCTCAGATTGCAGAAAAGGACAGAGACAGAGCTTGTGTGATGCTTTCAAGATGTGAGCAGACGGTGGGGGGCTGGCACGGCGCTTGGCTTGGTGTGGTCGAGGCTCCCGGACGGCTGCAGGCATAGTAGTGCAGGCGGATGTACTAACCGAGCTACTGTGTGGATCTACAGTGGGCGGCAGGCGATTGGCGAGGGCTTCGGGCGGCTACAATGAAGGCAAATGGTCGAAGGGTGCTCAGCGTGAGGCGGCGGCCGACGATCGGCGACAGGTGCAGGCCTGCGGCGAGCGTGGGTATGGGTAGGGAGAGAAGAGGAAAGGAGGAGGATTCGTAAGGGAGGGGGAGATGAGAATTCCTCTCTCCCTCTCACTTTCTCTTATTTGACCAAAATAAAGTAACTTTACATAAAGTAATATTATATAATATTATTTAATTGGATTATAATTCCTCTTTTACTGTTTATACACGGGAGCTAACACTTTCCCCGACCAGATCCACATCTTGCGGACCGAGATAATTAATTTATTATTTTTATTCTTTATTTAAATTAACTCCTCCTTATATCTTTTCAGTAGGTCACGGACACTACTGTTACTTCACGGGGTGCTCTCACACCTAATGAATCGAGATCCCGATCTTTCCGGCTTTAACTCCGCCCGGTTGTGCTTTGCTCCAGACTTACATTTTGTCTCGTTTCTCCAACTAGATGGTTGAATTTAACTAGCATTTGCTAATCCTTCTAATTGATAATCCGGGATCTCTCTCTCTTCAGTCCAACATCCAACTACGTACGCGAAAGTGACCAGGCCAACATGGCCTTCTCTGGCCCAATAGTCGCGAGGTTGAACTTTTAATCGGTGAAATTCCCGATTTTCTTTAATTGAGTTGTTAAAGTAATTAATCTCTTTTATGTGTTAATCAATCTCAGTGATTTTCTCCAAAAAATAATTTATTTAATCGTAAAAATTTCGGGGCGTTTCATCAACGGACAATTCAGGCAATCTTAGTGATCACAGACGCCAATCTTACGCAGATTAGGCCATATAAAGGGATCATTCTAAGAGAAAAAAATAGAATATGAAGACTCATTTACTAAAAGAAAAACAAAGATATGAAGTTAGATGAAACTTAGAATCTTCATAAATGTTTTAGCCTTTTCAAGAGCTTAGATGTATGGGAAGGGTAACACCCTACCCCTACGGAGTGTTTTACTCAGTCATTTTAAAGACTAAATGCAAATAAAAACTTTATTGCATATAGATAAGGAATACTCGCAAAGATCTTCGAAGAGATCTTCTTCTTATTAACTTGAAAGGAAAGCTTCAAGACTCTTGCAAACTTCAAATCAAAGACTTCAATCTACTTCAAGTTCTTCCCATAACTATGAGAACCACCCTTTATATAGGGGTTTCTCTTACATTGGATACCCTAGATAGACCTTAGTCTATTTATTTAAAAACTTCTAGGCTTTAATAAAGCCTACATACTTAAAAATAAAGACAACATCCTTTAGAGTTAAGAAAGTCTTAAAGGCTTTAATAAAGACAACATAAAACCTATGCCTTTTAGATTTAACAAAATCGTAAATGCTACATATAATATAAGCACTACATCCTTTAGACTTAAGAAAGTCTTAAAGGCTACATTTTAAAATACAACCTAATCTTTTAAGACTTAGAAAAGTCTCAAAAGCTATGTTTAGGTTTAACAAAAGTCTTAAAAGCTATCTTAGTAGCTTTATTTCTTCCAAGAATAAGTAAAGGCTCCAAATCCTTCGTAATGATGATGACTTCTTCATGATGGTGATGATGTTTTGATTAATGACTTGATGACTTGATGACTTGATGATGTAGATATTCTCCTTGAAATGCATGTCTTCCATGATATGCTCCATAAATAGAATAATTTTCTCTTGATATAGCTTCATATGATCTCTTTGGATTCTAGATATCAAAATATATCAAGTTTATTTTACTTGATTTTTTATAAAATCCCTCTTTTTATCAGAGATCTAAATGTCCTTTTCTTGATAGAAAGTCTGCAAGACAATTCTTAGTTCCTTTGATCTGTTCGATCTCAAAATTATATTCAGCAAAAAATGTTTGCCATCTATGAAACATTTTGTACTCAGGAGTATTGGGAAGCTTATTAAAATAAAAGACTTGACCTGAGAATTATAAGATCTAACAATGAACTTTTTTGGTAAAAGAAAGAACCAAAACTTTTTTATCCCATTTTTTATAGCTAACAATTCTTTTTCATTACTATGGTAGTTTCTTTCCGCAAGTTTGAAAGTACCACTAGTATATCTACAAAGCTGATCTTATCTGTTTTTAAAACGGCTCCCCAATAATAATCTGAGGCGTCGGTTTCTAATATTAATTTATCACTTTCTTGTGATAATTTTAATCTAGGTAATTCTAAACAAAATTGTTTTAAAAATTTAACAAACTCGGTATGCTCTTCTTCCCACTTCCAAAGGACATCTTTCTTTAAGAGTTTATTTAACCCATTTTTTAATTTAGAAAGATTAGGAATGAATTGTTCTATGTACGTCAAGAAACCTAAAAAATCTTTGCAATTGTCTTTGTTTTCGATTTTGTCAGGGAAAGCTTGTATCTTTTCACCTATGTGTGGTTGAAGTTCTATACCATTATTGTCTATTATAAATCCTAAGAAATCTATTTTTGTTTTGAACAACTCACTTTTCTTCTTAGATAATGTAATTCCGTGTTTTTTTGACTAAATTACAAAACTTTTTAAGATGAACTTCATGCTTTTTCTCATAATAAGAGAAAACTAGAATGTCATCTACATAAACTATGCAAAATTGTTTAATGGGTTGAAATATTTTGTCCATCCTTATTTGAAATATTTGAGAGGCATTTTTTAGACCAAAAGGCATTACTTTCCATTCATAATGTCCATTTGGGACGCTAAAGGCTGTTAAAGGAATAACTTCAGGAGTTAACTTTATTTGCCAAAAACCGGATTTACAATCAAATTTACTAAAGTATTTTTTTTCAATGATTAGATTAATCAAAAGTTCTTTATAAGGTAGGAAATACCCATCGAATTTAGTTTTATCATTTAGCTGTTTATAATTTACTACCATCCTAGCTTTTCCTCTTTTTTGTTCAGCATGATTTTTTACCATGAAAGCTGGGCTGCTATGAGGACTTTGAGATTTTTGTATTAGATTCTGTTTTAATAATTCAACCAGCTGTTTATCAAACTCAACTACATCTTCTTGATTATATCACATAGGTTTTACTCGAATGATGTCATTAGGGTTGATTAATTCTATATTAGCATACGTTTTATCGATATCCCAAAGGTGGAGAAGATTCTCGCTAAAAGCAGTTTTTAGGGATCTTTCTATTGCTTTTACCCAATCAGGTTGTATTGGTTCTATATTGGTTAGTAGTATTGGACATGTTTTAGGTCTACCTTCTCACCACGCTGGTTGCGAAACCTAAAAGGTTTTCGGGCGTAGGCATTAAATATGCGGGGTAATACTAACCAATGTCGGCATGGGGTATATAATTTAACAATTATCCTGGTTTGTACATAAGTTATAAATTGAAAAAAAAAAAATCGTTTCCTAGCAAAATATCGCAACCATGATATTCACTAGCAAATATTAAAGAGATTGTATCAATTGTTCCTGCTAAAATTGCTTTAGCATTTCTAAGGCTGACATTATATAATATTTGGCTACTATCCACGGTTGTTCCTTTACTATATTTTCATTTTTTGTCCAATAATTTTGCGGAAATATAAACGGTTTGGCTAAGGTAATTCCAGATCCTATATCTATGAAAGCATGGAATTTCTCATTTTCATATTCATTATATAATATTGTTATAAGTACGTAGACACTATATATACTTGTTTTAGCGGTGCCGTTGTATGACGATGAGCCGCTCATCTAAGGTAATCATTATGTTATCTTTTTGTATTTCGTAAGGAAAAACTTTGTCTACAAAATCTTTTCCTGGCAAAATAAAGAGAGAATTGGTCATTTCATTGTCGATATAGATTTGTATGTTTATAGAGTATCCTTTTTCCAGTTATACTTCTGATTCTAATAGATAATAATGCAGAGGTGTCTATTAGAAAAAAAATTTCAGAATAGTTCTTGTATTGAAAGGAGTTAGCTATAGCATGAAGTTTTACTTGTGGTATTAGAATCTTATGTATAAAGGAAGATTCTTCATTAGGTTTAATCAGGACGGTGCTTTCAAGCCATTGGCTTTCGTTGTTATATTCTATTTTTATTTTAAAATTTTCTTCTACTAAATTAAATGGGGGTAGAGAGGGAAGGTCTTCTTGATGATGTTGACAACCTTCCAGTGTATCTTTTAGATGACTCCCCTATAGTTATCAATTTTAACAAATTTACATTTTCTATTAATTCTTTAGATATTTCTTGTCCTAGTAAGAGTGGTTTTTCCGAAACATCTAGTTCCCATTCATCTGGTATTTCTATATTATTTATAACCTCTGGAGGAATAATTGTTTCTACATCACTAAAGATTTCTTCGATTTCAATAAACTCATTACTTCCAAAAAGGTCAGATTGATGAGAGTTAGTTAATGGATAAGTTAAGATATAATACATGCTAAAGGGCATAGATCCATCTTTCATTAAATCAGTTCTTTCAAATTTATGAGCCAAACATAGGGTTTTATTTATGTTTTTATCTCCAAGGTTTATAGCGAATTTTGGAAATAAGCTAAATATCAGTTTTTGATACATCAAATTTCCGTTTATTCCGCCTAAAAATGCTTCTTTTCTTTTATTCATTATGTTGTCTAGTGTCGCTATTTTTATAGGTGTGTCTATTCTTTCTCTAAAGTGAGCTTTAATAACTATTTGAATACCTCCAATATGAATACATTTTATTTTCTTCTCATCTTTATCGGGTATTCTTTTTAATTGTTCCTGTATATCTTCCTTTATAAGCAAGGATATATTTATTTTTCCAGTTGTTTGTTTAATTTCCAAGGATTTTTTTATACTAGTTGTACAGAAATAAGTTATATTTTCTTTTTTCAACCACCTGGTGTAAAAAGCTTTTCTAAATCCTATCTTTGCTAGTTTTTATTAATTCTTTTTTCTGAATTTTTTGATATTGTTGTCGGTTGAAGATAATATTGTGTTGGTAAATACTTTTATCTTATTTTTCATCTTCATATATTCCTACTTCACTTTCGCTTAGTCTAAAGTCAGAATCACTATTCATTACTAACCTTTATATGTTTTACTGTTTTGGTTTTTACTTTTTACTTTTTTTTACTGTGGTACGGTAAAAATTTATGCAGTAAAAAGTGTCAATTTTCTCGGCTCTTCCTTATCCCTCATTCCCCAACTTTGACACCATTTCTAAGGTCCCAGCGAGATCGGGTAAACCCTAAACCCTAAATCAAAAATTTTCACTAAATTCAAGGTCCATTATAGCTTCCTTTGATTTGTTCAATCTCGAAATTATATTCAGCGAAAAATGTTTGCCATCTATGAAACTTTTTGTACTCATGAGTGTTGGGAAACTTGTTAAAAATAAAAGACTTGACCTGAGAATTATCATATCTAAAAATGAACTTTTTTGGTAAAATAAAGAACCAAAACTTTTTTATCCTATTTTTTATAGCTAACAATTCTTTTTCATTATTAAAAAAAGATCTGTCGATGAAACTACCAAACAAGTTAAGTGGTCATGGAACATTGACTAAAACACGCAGCAAACGTGGTGAGTTCATCTACACTTAAAATTTCATCTAACTAAACAATTTTGTTTTTACAGATCTATGGAAAACGAATATGCAAACAACTGGGAATTCAAGTTGATGATCAACAATAGTAGATGTAATCAATGAATTGATTGCTCCAATCATACCATTCTCAAATCTAGTAGCACTTAATGTCAAACATTCGTCTCTCGCCTTTTTAGAACATAAACAATGTAATTGATGATAGGTAACTACTCGTGGTGCTGAATGTTGTTGCCCATGTAATCTAATAAACTTCTCATTGTGATAAAATAGCTACTGTATATATGTGGCCCAAGTGTAGATAGCCAAGCAACTCCAAGAATAATTTATGCGCCTGCTATATGAAGTACATATGCAAGAAATTGCGGTAAATTGCCTTGTACTATGATAGAGTAGCTCACCGGAGCCCATCGGAGAGGGAGAGAGAAGCTCGTCGGAGGGAGCATAAACTCGTTGGAGAGGGCATGAAAGCCCACAAGAAGAGTGCACAAGAGTCATCACATGGAGGAGGGAAAGAGAGCTCATCTTGGAGAGGCCATGAAGATGGGGTTATATACACATATTTATGGGGTTATATACACATATTTTATGAGTTAAACATTTTATGCTCAATATTCTGATATTTTTGGTTTAAAAAAAAATGGAAACAAGTTTACAATTATCTTTCAAAACCTAATAGGTTGCTTCTAGGAAAAACACTTGCAGGAAAAAAAAAAAAAAAAAAAAAAACTTTCGTCATACCTTTCTAATAAAATTGGTGGCCCAACCTTGCATAGGTCCTCAATGATCCTGCATGCCCTCCAATACTTGGCATATAACAATTGTCAACCAGAGAAGAGAGAACCTTTTCTAGATGTTCCAAGTAACTGTCTCAATTAGGACTATAGACCAAAATGTCATCGAAGAATACAAACACAAACTTTCCCATAGCAAACTGAAATGTATGATTCATTAAAGATTGAAAAGTAGCAAGCGCATTAGAAAGGCCAAATGGCATTACTAACCACTGGTAATGCCCTCGATGTGTTTTAAAAGCAATCTTGTGCTTGTCATCCGGGTGCAATAAAATCTTGTGGTAGCCGGATCTCAAATCAAGTTTAGAAAAGTAGTGAGCGCCACATAATTCATCATGTAGTTCATCAACAGTTGGTATAGGATAAGCATCCTTAATTGTTATGGCATTAAATGCCCTGTAATCTGTACACAATCTCCACGTGTCATCTTTCTTTTTAACCAATAAGACAAGGTGAAGAAAATGGACTAGACCTAGCCTCAATCAATCCTTCTTCCAGCATCTGAGATACCATCCCTTCAATTTTACATTTCTAGCTGTGAGGATATCTATAAGGCTTAACCTTAACTGGTTTGGAATTTAGGAAGGCGTCGAAAATACCGTACCGTACTATATTTCAGCAATAGAGATTTTAATGTAGCAGGCATGTCAACCGGGAATTCAAGCTGATGATCAACAACAGTAGATGTAATCAATGAATTGACAGCTCCAATCATTCAATTCTCAAATCTAGTAGCACTTATTGTAAAACATTCGTCTATCGCCTTGTTAGACAAACAATGTAATTGATGATAGGTAGCTACTTGTGGCGCTGAATGTTGTTGCCCATGTAATCTAATAAACTTCTCATTGTGATAAAATAGCTACTGTATATATGTGGCCCAAGTGTAGATAGCCAAGCAACTCAGAGAATAGTTTATGCACCTGCTATATGAAGTACATATGCAAGAAATTGCAGTAAATTACCTTGTACCATGACAGAGTAGCTCGTCAGAGCCCATCGGAGAGGGAGAGAGAAGCTCGTCAGAGGGAGTATGAACTCATTGGAGAGGGCATGAAAGCCCACCGGAAGAGTGCATGAGAGCCATCACATGAAGGAGGGAAAGAGAGCTCATCTTGGAGAGACCATGACGATGGGGTTATATACACATATTTTATGGGGTTATATACACATATTTTATGAGTTAAACATTTTATGCTCAATATTCTGATATTTTTGGTTTAAAAAAAAAAACAATGGAAACAAGTTTACAATTATCTTTCAAAACCTAATAGGTTGCTTCTAGGAAAAACACTTATAGAAAAAAAAAAAAACTTTCATCATACCTTTCCAATAAAATTGGTGAGCCAACCTTGCATAGGTCCTCAATGATCCTACATGCCCTCTAAGAAGTGATGCATGATACTCCTGCACTAACTAAGCTTTTAGTTGATGATTGTCAGGCACCACCACCCGCGCATTCCACCACAATAATCCATGCTTCAATGTAAATTTTGAATCTTCCACAGTGTTGTTCTTAATAGCTAGAATTAATTGCTGACAAGTAGGGTCTTGCTGTTGTAATTGTTGTATTTGTGGTATAAGCATGCATTGTGATGTAGAAGTAGCCAGTAGGAAACATCTAGACAGTGCATCTGCTGCAAGATTATCTGATCCTGGTTTGTCATCAATTGTAAAATCATAGCCAAGCAATTTGGGAAGCCATCTTTGTTGCTCTGGAGTTTGTATTGTTTGATGGTAAAGATGCTTGAATACAATCGAGATGACCAATCAAATAATGGCGGAATTTACTTACTGCTTCTGTAAGAGCAAACAAGTCCCGAACATAAGCTGATTGTTCCTGCATAGATGGAGACCTTTTTTTTTTTTTGAGAAATAAGCAATTAGATGGCTTCCCTGACTAAGAATAGCCTTAATACCTACTAGTCCAGAAGCATCAGTTTCGAAGACAAATGTTTTAGAAAAATCTGGTAGAACTAATACTGGTGCAGAACAAACAACTTTGAGTTTCAGAAATACCTCCTGAGCTAATGCAGACCATTTGAAATTATCTTTCTTCAAAAGATCAATGAGAGATTGTGCCAAAGCAGCATAACTTTTAATGAATCTTATGTAGCAGCCACGAAGTCCCAAGAACCTTCTCAATTGTTTTATGTTTATTGGTTCTGGCCATTTTTGAATTGCTTCCATCTTGGAATTCTCTATGGTGATTCCCTATGCTAAGACCACATGTCAAGATACTCCACTTGTGTAAACTCGAAACTGCATTTTGTATACTTGGCATATAACGATTGTCAGCGAGAGTAGAGAGAACCATTTCTAAATGTTCCAAGTAACTGTCTCAATTAGGACTATAGACCAAAATGTCAAGCACAAACTTTCTCATAGCAAACTGAAATGTATGATTCATTAAAGACTGAAAGTTGTAGGACGCATTAGAAAGGCCAAATGACATTACTAACCACTGGTAATGCCCTTGATGTGTTCTAAAGGTAATCTTGTGCTTGTCATCCATGTTCAATAAAATTTGGTGGTAGCCGGATCTCAAATCAAGTTTAGAAAATTAGCGAGCGGCACATAATTCATCAAGTAGTTCATCAACAGTTGTTATAGGATCGATAAGCATCCTTAATTATTATAGCATTTAATGCCATGAAATCTGTACACAATCTCCACGTGACATATTTCTTTTTAACCCGTAAGACAAGGTGAAGAAAATGGGCCAGAGCTAGCCTCAATCAATCCTTCTTCCAGCATCTTAGATACCATCCCTTCAATTTCAGATTTCTTTCTGCGAGGGTATATCTATAAGGCTTAACCTTAAATGGTTTGGAATTAGGCAATAAAGGAATCCTGTGATTACAAGGCCTTGATGATGGTAAGCCAGAAGGTATCGAAAATACCGTATCGATCGTACTATATTTCAGCGATAGAGATTTCAATGTAGCAGGCAGGCATGTCAACTGGGAATTCAAGCTGATGATCAACAACAGCAGATCTGATCAATGAATTGACTGCTCCAATCATTCAATTCTCAAATCTAGTAGCACTTAATGTAAAACATTCGTCTATCGCCTTGTTAGAACATAAACAATGTAATTGATGATAGATAGGTACTTGTGGTGCTGAATGTTGTTGCCCATGTAATATAATAAACTTCTCATTGTGATAAAATTGCTGCTGTAAGGTCTTTTAATCAAGCTACTCTGAGAATAATTTCTGCACCTGCTATATGAAGTACATATGTAGGAAATTGCAGTAAATTACCTTGTATCATGACAGAGTAGCTGATCGGAGCCCATCAAAGAGGGAGAGAGAAGCTCGTCGGAGAGAACTTGGGCTCGTCGGAGGGAGAATGATGCATAGAGCTTTGTCCCTCTTTTCTCCGAGAGATGCTTGTGTTTGATAGGGGAATATCCCACTTGGGATTAGGAATAACTTTTGAAAAGTTTTGAATTTTTTGGGGGAGAAATTTTAAAGTAAAGGTATTAATGATAAGATAGCTATGTGGCTTCCATGCATTGGTAGGTGGGTTATTATTATATTCTTAAATTTAAATTAAAATTTTTGATAGAAAAAATTATCATTGGGGAATGTGTTGGGGATATCCCCAAATAAGATATCCCCCTATCAAACATGAGCGTAACTAGAGAGAGAGATAGGACCCCTCCTCTCTTCCATGAACCTTCTCCTTTTGCTAGAAGTCTCCCATGTGTTCTATCCCATCTCCTTCATTCAAACCATATATTGTGACACGTGTCACGTGTTAGCGTCCGAAGGTGGACAATACATACATTTCTTATTATATCAATGGGAAATATATGTACAATGCATTGGCATCATCGGTGAAGGATTGAAGTCAAGTCAAATTAAATTTGGCACTTGGTCAAAAATTGGCATTAAATGAGTTTCGAGGAAACTTCCTTTGTCATTGTCAGGAACTTATAAATCTAAAAGTCATCCAAACTAATAAAAAAAGACATATATCTTCTGCACAAAATCTCTAATCTTATTTAATCTCAACTAAAGATTTAAAAACAAAAAACCCCACAGTAATTACCAAGGTTGAGAAAAACAAAAACGAGACGGCAACATAATAACCAGAACAGAGAAATAATGCTGATTCAAATATCTTGTTCATTTGAGACCAACGTTGAGCTCAGGATCTCGTCCCGCCTGTGTCGCTCGCTCTCAGATAGGAGCAAAAGCTTCGGATGAATTCTAGCATACCGTGAGTATTTTTTTCACTATATAATACTGTTTTCAAAGGTGTTGTTTTTTATTCCAAGTTTGATTTTTGAGGTTCCGCGCCACTATTTTTTTTTGTAATAATCAAAGTAGTTAGACTCGGCCTCGGACATTGATCCGGCCAAGTAAAGAAATCATGAGTCAAAGGTTGAACCGGAGTCAATAATAAAATATTAAAAAATAATTTATAATAATTAATAATAATAAATATGATATAAAACATAATAATAATAATAATAATAATATGATTAATTAAATTTGATATTTATATTTAGTACATGCTCAAAACAAACACACACTAAATAAAATAAATTAGTCAAAAATATTAAAATACACAATTAAAATATAACCACAATTACTCAAATATTCAAATACAATTTGTTAGAAGCCCATCTCATTTTGGGTTTTATTGTGAGCTTGTTTTTTAAAATGATTGGTTTCAAATATTTAAAGACTTTTAAAATATTTGATCAATGTGAATAAAACTCTCTCACATGCGCGTGCAGGGATGTAAATGTTAGACTTGGTTTGGTTTAAACATCCAAAACTCGTGTGCATGTGCGTGGTGTGCACACGAATGTCGAATCGAATTGAGGATCCCGCACGAGTTTGTTTTTGCTTATTATGCCTCCAATTCAAACATTAGGAGAGAAAATTACCCATGCATTTTGGCTCAGTTGAATAGGTTGGGTTAGCCGGTTCCCGGTTCAACTGGCCGGGTCAACTAATAACCTCTTAGGTCTCTCCCATTCTGGGTCTACGGGCATGCCCAGCTGGGCCACTTGGCCGGTTTCTAGTTTTTTCAGTTGAATTGGTTGTGCTGGATCGAGTCTGACAATATTGACAGTAATACCGTCATTTTCTACTATAGGAAAAATGGCTGTTCAGACCCAAAGAAATATATAATAAAACTCAAAAACTCCACCCTAGAACCCAACAATAACATACCATGGAAGGAAAAGGTCACGATAATGTAGCACACACCAAACTACCTAAGATTGGGTGTGAATGCTAATATATCGTGTGCATTGTTCACACGGTATAATACCACAGTGGGTTCTTGGGTAATATGTTTTTGGGTTTTAATGTTTTAGGTTCTAGGTACTATTCTTGCTACAGTAGCACCGTCATTTTTTCTATAATATTTGGGACCCAAAATTTAAAGCTTAGAACCCAAAATGTGAAGATTATGATTAAAAGTTTACATATTGTGGGAAAAATCCTATGGTACTGTAAAACACACCAAGTTTGGGAGTAAGGTTTTATTTTTTGTGTTTTTATAATTTACTTCTTAAAAATAGTGTTATTTTTTATAATTTTTTATTGTAATTAGCACTGTAGGCTGTAGCTGCCGACTATTACCAATGTTGAGAACCTTCAGGCACGCCATTCTCCGGTCAGAAGTAGGAACCACGCTGAGTCGTTCTCATTTGTATTTAATCACTATTTCCAATGTTAGGAATTAAAGTCAGTCGACATTTGAGGGCACACGTTCAAAACTTGGCCACTTTCGAGAAAGCTTCCCTTTTTTAATAAAAAGATTTTGAAAACTGTTTTTTTAAATAAATTAAATTTATGTTTAGATAAATTATTTCAAAATAATTTATAATAATAATAATAAAAATAAAAAAATAATTATAATAAAAATAAATGATGTTTAATAATTGATAATTTTTAAAATAGTTTTAAAAAGATTTAAAAGGGGTGTTTATATAAGTGACATTTTTTATAACTGACATATTCTAAAACCGCTTCTACAAGTTTTTTTGGGAGCTACAAATGATTAGTTTTTGAAAAAGCAAAAAAATTGTTTTTATTATTTTTCTTAACAGCTTCTATTTTTTATAAAACCCATTTAAACAAACTATTATGTTCCTTAACTTACTCTGAAAGCATTTTTAGGAAAATCCAAACAAGACCATTGTCATGAACTTCACCGCAGTTTCTTTGAATGAGTCGTAACTATTTTATTAGTATTCTTTTTTTAAAAAAAATTACTTATTACTTTTAAAAAATAATCAAATCATTATCACTATTTTATTTTTTTAATAATACCTAAAAATGGGTATTGGGTGGGGATCCGCCCCCACGTGTCTTTACACTTTTATTCCTATCACATTTGAAATAATTATCATAGCAACCTCACACACCGCCGAACCATTCACTATTCCATGAACTTTGTTAGTATATAAGCTGGAAATGCATATTATCGAAGTTATCTCATAAACTTATTAGCAAGCTGGGAAAGTGTCTCCTTGTCCCGTAGGGAGTCTTGCACCGCTATTGTCTTGGTGGTGTTAAATAGCTCCCCAAATGTTTAAACCCTCTCTGTTGACACGTAGGTCATCTATAATTTTCAAAACTCCTACCTTACTGCCACCTTAGAGCCATGCAAAGCTTTATATATATATATTGACTTTAATGACTTAGTTTCCAGCTGACTTACCCTGTGTTTAGAGAACTCTAATTCATCATCTCAAATGTGCAAAAAGGAAAAAGCTCCAAAACCTCCATAAAACATAGCCGTTACTCCTGAGTGGTTGATGATGTCATGAAGAAAAACTAATAC
This sequence comes from Dioscorea zingiberensis, assembly GCA_026586065.1. Classification (NCBI taxonomy): domain Eukaryota; kingdom Viridiplantae; phylum Streptophyta; class Magnoliopsida; order Dioscoreales; family Dioscoreaceae; genus Dioscorea; species Dioscorea zingiberensis. The sequence goes on along the minus strand of JAGGNH010000061.1, from coordinate 174,023 downwards.
CATTAAAATTTACGAGATGAAACATTGAAGGAAAAATTATTTTTAGGTCCCTAAAAGTTTGCAAACTTCCCAGACAGTCCCTCTGACATAACTTATGCCTAGACAGTCCCTACCTTTTTTATTTTGTTCCTTATTAGTCCCCAGTCATGACTCCGTCAGTCCCATTTACTGATAATACCCATTTTTCCCTCAAAGTATGCTGCTTTTTTTCCCGCCAAATCAAAACTAACATTTTAAACTTAACTTTTACCCATCACATCTTACACCTTTTCAACATCTTTTCACTGGGTTTTTGTACTTCGTGCCCAGCTTTTTCAGTTTTTCTTCTTCTTCAAGCCCAGGTTTGTTCTCTTTTGTTCCATTTTGTCTCCATTTTAGGTGAGAAATCATTATCCATTCCTCTACGAGCCGGTGAGTTTCATTGTCCTTCTCTCCCTCGGCGGAGTCCTGAAGCCCGCAGTTAGTCGACAAACATTCACTTTGCGTGAGTTCCTTTTTATCATTTTTCGAGAAAAGGTTTTTGTATCCGTTTAAAACCATGCCAATGTAAAGGCAGCGCACACACTCTTCTTTGCGGGTTGTCAATGGAGACCTTTTAGCATATAGCGGATATAAGAATTGAGGGGCGTGTTTTGCGATTCTTGTCTTGGCTTGACCGTGAAGCGTCAATCTAGGCGAGATATGTGGCGATGGGGTCTTGAAGTTTCCGTGTAAAGATTGGTTTGTCACACCGGATCTGGCACACCAAACCTGCTTTGCCCAATTGAAGCGGAGGTGGACTTTCGGTATTATGTGCCACATATACCACATGTTCAACAACTCCACTATCGACCTTATTGTCGATACCGTTGAAGAGGCGGTTGATGTGCCATCGAGCTCCTCATTACCATTGTAAATATTACGTCTTTTTTCGTTGAATCAACCAACGCGTTAGTGTATCCACGTGATATGTCTTGTATTTCATACATTTCATGTTTCCGCTTAAGCTTATGAGTTCACGTTTAACATAGTCAGTTTCTGTTTAATATTTTAACTTTCCGCTTAAAAATACGGTTTTTCACGTAACATTTTGACTTTACATTGTAATATATCTAAATATCATTTGTTTCATTTGTGATATATGCACGTGAGTAGGGATTCATTACTTTCGAGAGAGTATATCACTCAATCGAGGCACAAATCCCAGCCCAAGGATCTGGGGCATTAGCCATTTCTACTCTATCGGATACCTTTGAAAATTGTATGCCGTTGGGAGTAGGTAGGTTGGCCCGGTTTAGGGGCGATGATGATCACTTGAAGGGCGCGCCGCAATTCGCTTGATCAAAGCCAGATTTTGACTTCAACCGTAAAGAGCGATAAGAAGAGAGTGATTGTCGATGCGCGGTGATGGGTTGCCGATGCCGCGTGTCCCAGCATCGGCGAGAGGGTAATCATACAACATTTACAATCAAGAAGAGGTATCCCACACATACATGTAGCGGCGATATCGGTATGACGTCACATCTGACAGCATCGAAGAAATGGGTCGAGTGCTCGTGTGGTGCGAGAGGCGAAAGACCGCCCTTTATGCGTACCTATTGACATTCAACGGGATATCTTTGCGAGATCTTGGTGTCAATTTGAAGTATAAACAGGCTTGGTTGGGGAAAGAGGTGGCCAAGGGTATTCTTCATAGGAGTGAGGTGACCAACTATGACTTGTTAGTATGGTACGCAAACAAGGTGATGGAGATGAACCACGGCGGCATTACCATTGTTGAGCTGAGACGGTGGCGATTTAGACGCGCATTTTTCTCATTCCGTGCCTGTATTGATGGTTTCAAGAGTGGTTGTAGGTCATTGTTTTTCGTTGATGGAACTCATTTGCTTGGCAAATACGGGGGCACACTGCTGGGTGCGACGGGTAAAGATGGGAACGAGGGCTTCTTTCATGTTGCGTTTGCTGTCGTTGATAATGAAACCGACGCCAACTAAACGTGGTTCCTGTCAAAACTCGGCGATGCCATTTACGGGGATGATGACTATGCCAAGATTATTACATTCATATCGGATAGGTTGAAGGGCCTTATCAACGCCGTCGCAAATGTTTTCCCTTCTGCCCCGCATGCATATTGCTTACGGCACTTGGAAGCAAACTTCATGAAGGAAAATATTAGACTTGGGAAATCTCTGAAGGAGGAATGTTGGTCCATATTTGTCAGGATTGCTTACGCATGTACGGTAAAGGAATACGACGACGCAGCGATCCAACGACCTACTTGCGCATCGGCCGGCGCATCGTTGGCTTCTTCAGAAATCTGATGTGTCTCACTGGTCGAACTATATGTTCAAAGGCCAAAGATGGGGTGAGATGTATTCCAACGTAGCAGAGTCCTTCAATGCCTGGATTAAGGAGGCGCGCCACCTCCCCGTAACGAACATGGTCGATTCAATAAGGTAAGATATGTCTGCTTAATATATTTGATTTACCGTTTAATATATTGATTTATCGTTTACGATATCATGTTAATTTTTAAAATAACGTGTTGTCATTTAGTATATTGTGTTTTCATTTAATATTATTTGTTCCTACTTATCTTCAAGCATTTCCGTTTAATATAACAAGTTTCTATTTAATATATTTTCCTTTCTGCTTCGTCACTGCTTTCTTATCCATCAAAGGTTCAAGCTCATGGTCATGCTTTGTAACCGCCATGAGAATACTAGAAAATGGGAAACGTACCTATGCCCTGACATACACAAGAAACTGGAGGAAATTGTTGAAGAAAGCCGCAACCTACTTGTTGGGGCGTTGACGGAGATCATTTCGAGGTCGTTGGCGAGCACAACAACTCCGTCGGTTTACTCTTGAGGGCGTACATGCATCTTAGAAGGTGGCGGTGTCTGACCTCCCGTATGTAAACACGCATGTCTTTGCAATAATGCTTACAAACACAAATGTGCATCGGTATGTTGGCGACTATTTATTTCACGGTAGGCTTATCGGCTGGCATATGCCGAAGCTATTTTTCCTGTCCCAGATGATGACAAGCCGACTGATCCAAACCGTGAATTAATTATGAGGCCTCCATGCACAAAAAGGCCACCGGGTCGTCCAAGGCGTAAGAGGATAGAATCACAAGCACCTGAAGTGCGTGAGTTACGTTGTACTCGCTGCCATGAGGTTGGACACAACCGGAGATCTTGTAATACGCGATTGATCGACTAATGGAGGATTAATCATCAGGGAATGAAGTAGCCGAATGCGGTGTTAAACATTATTACTTTCTAACGTGCATGACGAATTTGTAATTATTCCAACACTTATTTTATTTATTGTATTTCGTGTTTCTGCTTACTATCCATTCTTCTTATTTAACATTACGACTCTCCGTTTAATATTTCCATTGGTCTGCGAAATAGATGGACATCTCATTATCCCAAAGCACTTTTACATATTTCGGGCGTTGTACCCCCCCTTAGCATCCATTTAATTATCTTCAATGCCTTTTCCTTTTACAAGGCTCTGCCTTCAATCCATTTATTGCATGTAGGTAGGCGAAATTATATGAAACTACCCCGTGTACATTAACCAAAGCATCGCGCCCGATCTTGTCAGCGTCGCTTACATTTGTTGTGTAAGCGCCTTTAGTCTTCAAATATCCCTCGAGGAGGGCACAACTTCTTCACTCTTTCCTATTCAAGAACCTCCACAGGAATTGTCCAAGTCGGGAAGATGTCCAGGGCTGAATTGAAGGAAGAGGAGTCAGTCACCGTCGTTGAGTTCGAGAGGGCGGTCGGGGAGGAGGCTGTTGAGCGATACAAAAGATCTGTACTTTTTCACTTGGAGATACGTCGCAATGTGGAGCTCTACAAGCTTTCCGACGAGAACATTACTCGAGAAGAGCGAAATGCTTCGCCCGTGATGCGATCGACTTCAAAGGAATCTGATGACTTTCGATGTCTAGTCTTCGAGGAAGGATTCAAAATCTTCCAAAATATCTCTCGTCGTCATCCGGACTTTGACATGACGCGATTTACTCTCACCCAAGCCCTTCAATATCTTCCTCCCAGCACACCAGGAGAAGATATTGATTAAAGAAAAATTTGGTTCTGCTGCTGCTGGTCCTATACCCCCTTATCCTTTTTTTTTCTATGTTAAACAATCTATTTTCATGTCTTCTCTTTTTTCTTATGTTATGTTTTGCACCTTTTTTTGTAATGCTTTTTTTTGTTACGTTTTTTTAAGTTTGAATGGATATTTGAATGGATATTTCTGCTTTCTTAATCTCCATTTGTTGAATGTGTCTTTAAAAGTCTACGATTGCCCTCCTCACGTTTAATATAATTCGTTCAAGTGGAATATATAAGTTTTATGTTTAGAATCCAAATATTATGCTTAACATTGCACGGTACCGTTTAAAATAACTCATTTAAAGTGTAATATATATAACCTTCACGTTTAATATATTGAGTTCCCGTTGAACTTTCCCAACAAAAGCTTCATTTTAAATATGAGACATAAATAATAAGCGAAAGCAAAACATTGTAACGATGTTTTTAAGTCAATTTGTTTACACATGTTAGACATAAGGATTGGAAGCGTAAGCTTGTTTCTTAATCGAAAAGTAAAATTAACTCTCCTTCGATCACATTTTTGAATTGCAGCGTCGAGGAATCCACACGCTCGCGATCTGGTGATCCATCAATATGCGTGCGACGAAGCGCCAAGCGTAATAGTGGAATGTCCGTGTTGGGGAGGCGGAGTTTCTCGCCATTGAGGATCTGCTCTATAAATCGCATGACATAGATCAGGCAGTCAACGGACCCCGTCTTCTTTTGCGGGCAGTTCTCTTCGGTGATAAGTGGGTACTCCTGCGTTCCCAAGTCTCCCAATTCGATTTGAATGCAGTCGTCGAGAACTCGCCGCTGATATAAGAACAAGAACCATTTAGAAAAATCTATCAGACAAAACTAATTAAAGCTAATCATATTACCATTTCCCGGGCATTTGCTTCATAGATAACGCTTTTTAATGACGAGTAGTGAACATACTACTTCTTTTTCTTATCCAGAACGACAAGGTGGTAATGCTTATTTAGGATTATGGGCATAATAACCAAATCCACCTCGTTGAATGCATGGACGGCGTCCTTCATCATTGTTAGGGCAACATCCCCGGAATCCATCTGCTTGGACATTAGTAGCGCCAGCGGCCTCATGATTGTGGCCCGTTTCTTGTAAGGGTATGGAGATTTGGACATAGATTCAAGGACAATCATCACATACACGTCCATGACATCGTCAACTGCCATCACCTTACTGTCTACAGCGTATACAGATGGTCCCGAGTAGTGTACACCCACTCGTTCTTCCAAAAGATGGTTCTGAACAGTGAACACAAATTAAACCAAAACAAACTTTATTAAACAAAAACGGAATATACTAAACGGAAACAGATTTTATTAAACAAAAACAGAACATATTAAACGGAAAAAAACAATATTAAACGTTTGATAACTATTCTAAATAAAAACGTTGTATAATAAATGGAAACCTTGCAAATTAACGGAGAACCTAATCCAATAAACAAATAACTTACTTGTCGATTCTGCAGTTGAGATACATTCCAATTGTTGCTTTCTCCAAATCATTAAGCCTCATGAAACCAGGAGGATTTTTATTTTTGGGTATAAAGTTTGTCTTTACTGGCATTGTGTTCTCGCCAGCCAGTAAATCCTCGGCCATGATGGCCTCTACTTTCTCGACTACGTGCTTGATGTTAGGTGGTTGGTGGCGAGTGCGGTGGTGCGATTGGATTTGTGGATTCGGTGGCGGTGTGGGCGGTCGTTGGTGCCTCGAAGACAGTGATCGGTATATATTCTGTGGCAGTCAGAAGTTCTGCAGAGGTCTCCGATGGTAGGCCAAGGACAGTGGGTGGTTCATATGTGTGTCCTTCAGCAACGATTGTCGGCGGTTCTTTTTGGGCGGTCATTGGTGCCAACGTAATATTAGTGTTTTCGTGGTCTGAGGCGACCAACATATCTGTATGGTCATTAAGGTGGATTGGTTATTGCCAAGGGCCGGTTGAAGTTGGAAGTCGGTGGCGAGGGGCCTGCGGCGTGCCGATGCTCTTGGCGGCATTGCGGTGCGGGTTCAATGATTTGGGGAGGCGGGCGTCATGTTCTTCTATCCGTATCGGTGATTCAAGCTACTGCGGCCAGTGGCGTGCGTCATCAACTTCAAAAATTAGGCTGACACTGAGATGGACTTAGTTTAACATTTTTAGTTTTAAGCCTTGGTCGATTTCCTCTTGGCGGACTTCTTTTCGAGAAGAGGGCGGGAAGAAACTTCGCGACGGGTTCTGCGACCTCTGCGGCGACCTGACAGCGGAGTCTGATGTGACTTTCTTTAACGGACTTCGCTTTTAAATCTGAAGCTTAGCCGTCTGGGACACCGGTGCCGCGTCGTCTTCTCCGTTTCCGGTTCCTCACGGCCGGGCGGTGGTTCAGCGACGACTACTGTCCCTCCATTCATCAAGTCGGGACTTGATCTTTGTGATATCTCTAGAAAGAATCTTAAGTGTCTTCTCGAAGGCGGGTTGCGGCTATGCGTCATCCTTTGGCCTCCTTAGCCGGAGTTTCCGTAGGCGGATGGCGTCCGGGTAATGCGTGGGGGACTGATGGACTTGGAGTGTTCGCGGGACCTTTTCTTGCACTGTCCGTCGCTCCCTTAGCACCCTTTGCCCGCGGGATGGAGTGCTTGATGGCGGCTTTCCAGTCTAGGCCTGATTGTCCCGCACGCGTTTCCTACACTCTCTTCTTCATCCAATGTGTGAGGACTAGCTTCGAAAAGCTGTAAAGAATCACAATGTGTCTTATATTACAGAGGCGTTAGATATTAACCCCAATCAAATAATATTAAAGCTGTAATTACGTTTAGTTAAGCGAAAACACGATATATTAAACATAAAAACTTGAATTTAAATGAAAAAATATTATTTTAAGCGGGAAGTGTCTATATTAAGCAGAAATATAGAATGCGATGCATGAGAGTTTTCAAATTTTAAAAGGAAATGATGACAAAGTAATGTGAGAAAGGCTTGTGTACCTCCTTTCTATCGGCGATTTAAGCGAGGGGACCAATGGAGGCTTGCTTTAGAAGTACATTCTCCCCATAGTTGAGGACCCTTGGTGTCCTCCCAAAGTGCAATTTCTTCCCGGCTCGGTGACCTCGTAGAACGGATGTTGGCGCTTCTGATTAAGCACCTTCTTAGATATCCGGTTTATGCAGTCTTGTTGGATTTCACGGGTGAGCAGCGTCGCGGCTATCTTTGGGATGTCATCCATAAGCCACTTGTGAGTGGCTTGCGCCCATGCATAGCGGTTCAATGAATCTAGCTTGTCCGCGTAGTCCGCAATCCAGTTAGGAACCGCACAAGAGGTGCTTGGGAAGAGCATTGTTCCAAGAAGGTACACCACCAGCAGCTTCACAAAGTTTTCTTCTTCCCCTCGTTTCTTCTGGACAAGTTGGAGAAGATTTTTTTTTTATAGCATCTTTGTACCTGTCGTATATTTTACCCATGTATTTCTCTTCAAAAGCTGATTCCTTTTTCCGCTTCTTGAAGATCACCCCCTTCCCATGGCAGCGAAGGCCAAATATGATAGCAATGTCACTGGGTGCGAGGCCGACATGCTCCCTCCAATACTAAATTTGTCGGTGCGCTCGTCATACCTCTCTAAGAGAGCATCCAACAGTCCTCTCTCCTGCATAACAGGTTCGATGTCCACTAATGGGGCAAAGGGTGTCCTCCTAATGAGTTCCCAGTGCCCCTCAGTCATGTGAGGTTTCAACTCGGAAAGTGTTTGGTGGGCTGGCACCAAGTAGCACCTACCGTTTACAAGATTAGACGACATATTTTCCGTAGACTACATCAAGAGAGATTTATTACTTGGGTTGTAGAACGCTTAAATGGAAACTATGAAGAATAAACGGAAAAAAAGTATTTTACATGAAAACATTGATAACACTTGTAGACATCATTAAATTGGAGAATGTATAATAATAAAAGCGGATCCCCTTTTGGATACACCCTAAATCGAGGAAAAAGAATAACCCCTAATCCCTAAATTTCTTGCTGCGAAGTTCAGTGATCTGAGCAACAACCCAAAATAAAACCTCGATATATCTTCAATCTTTCATTGCAAAGTGCATACAAAGAGGAAAAACAATCGAAAAGAAGGTAAAAATGATGGAACACCCTAAACTTAGATCTAGGGTTCCCAAGCATACTTTGTACCTTAGAGTAACCACTTTAAGAAACCCTAAACACTAAACTTCGATCTCCGGGAAGCAGCAAGAAGGTACACCGGAGGGATGTCTCCGGCAGAGGAGGCTTCACGGTGGTGTAGTGTCGGAAAACTCACAGTTGCTCTGTAGTGTTTTTATGAGCAGAGATTCAAAATTGGCGGTTGAAGGAGAAGATTAGATGCGTGACAACCGAAGCGCGCGTCCAGTCGTAGCCTCGGGATTCCAACCGCTAGTTGGGTTTGCATTAAGGGCATTTCAGACATTTTATATGTGCTTGCATTGGGTGGTGGGAGTGGTAATGATTTGTCAGAAGGGTATTTTCGTCCTGTAACAAAAAAATAGATGGTGTTAGTGGATGGAAGGACTTAAAATGCATTTGTTTAAAAAGGAGGGATGTTTTGGGATATTGCAAACTTCCAGGGACTTTTTGGGGTTTTGTGAAACTTTGAGGGACCTATAGTTCATTTCCAGAACATTGAAACCTAGTGGATCATGATGTCATGCCTATGGGTGGGGATTTAATGTTTTGCAATTTCCAACTTTGGCCTTACAACAATTCACAATATTTCCTATGTCCAAAATTTACATGCAAGTCCAACCTTTTGCTATTATTTTTTTATTATTTTATTTGTTTAGTTGTACCCTCAAATGATTTTATTCCGCCATGTATTCTACTGCCATATATATTTTCAAAATTCTTCTATAACTTATTTAAATTGGATTTTAATTATTTATGATAGTGGTAAAAGTGGGAGATATGTGGCGGCCATCCAGCCATCCACGTGGAGGAGCATCCAGGAAAACATCTAAAAAACATCTGCTCGGATTCACATATGACCCCATCCGGATCAGTATGGACTCCACTCCGATCCGAACCCAACTCAACTTGGACAAAAGACGATTCCATTAAGAAATCCTGTTCAGATCTGCTACATTCCGTTCGGGTTCACTAGGGTGTTTTCTATCCAGCTTCACAGGACACCTCTTGTTCGGATCGCCATTGGGCGTCATCTATTCGGAAATTTTATTCGGGTAATTCTACTCAGAAATTCTATTCGAAATTCTATTACTAACTCAATCATGTAGAACGAGAGGACCATGGGGGTCCATCTAGAAGCCTCTAGAAGGAAGGACAGCTGACAGATTTGGGCATCAAGCTTCTCCTAGGGTTGAGTTGGCGGACTTGGGTGCCAAGCTTCTCCTAGAGCTAAGCTAGCAGACTTGGGCGCCAAGCTTCCCCTAAGGCAGAGCTGACAAACTTGGGCATCAAGTCTCCCCCAGCCCTGACATCTATAAAGAGGAGGGGCGACCCATTGATAAATGGGATGAGATAGAAAAACGGTGAAGCCCTGCCTCTCCAGCTGCTCTTCCTCCTCCTCCTTCTCCATCATTGTGCTTTTCCCCCAAATATTTCACTCTTCATGTAATTTTGATGAGCTCTTAGTATGATTCACTCTCATGAGAGAGACCCGTGGGTTTTCCCTGATTTTGAGGGTTTTCCACTTTAAACTTTCCGTCTCCTTTTATTTTGGTTTGGTTTCGATTTGATTTCCGGCTGATTCCAGTTCCAATTCAAACAAATTTAAACATGGGTGTGATGTTAAATTTGATATCGAGGTAGCGAGAAACGAGAGAAGCCACTAATATCGTGGCGAAGGTTATGCATACCTAATTAAGTAAGCGAAGCCGACTCTTGAACGCTTTGATTTATGAAGTGTGTGTGACTTGAGACTGTCTCTGCATGTAGCTGGTGAGTATGCGCAGGGGAGTCTTCTAACCGATATCTAATATCTGAAATAACCGATCTCAGTGTCAACAATTTACATCATTTATTTATTTTGATAAACCCCAATTTATTATTTAAATATTAACCAATAATTCCAAAGAAAAAGTCGGTCGTTAATTCTGATGGAACAATTTTACTTGGCTGATAAATCTACTACGACAGCGTCACATTAGCTTCGAGAAGATGATGTATGTACATAATCGGCCTTTCAAATGCTGATTAGCTCAACACAACCCATGTAAAGGACCTCTCTGAAGCTAATCAGCCTTTCAAATGCCGATTAGCTACATAGAGCTCTTTTTCATGGAGTTTGGAGCAAATCGGTCTTTCAAATGCCGATTAACTCCAAAAAATTTCTCTGAAGCTAATTGGTCTTTTAAAGACCGTTTTTAATCCGCGTCAGCAGGGTGACTGCTGACTGAGTAGTTGCAGAGCTATTTTGAGAAATATTTTCAATCTAAGGCCAAAAAAATAATAAAAAATTAAAAATAAATAAAATGACAAATTGCTCATGCTTATTCCTTTAATAGATAATAAACTATTTGTCTCTTATACTGTTTGTTTTTTTTTTTTTTGGTCCTTGGGGGTGTGTGTAGGGTTGTAATAGTATTTTGAGTGTGTGTATTTTGGGTAGAAAATAGTACCAAATAGTATGAGGAACTAATAAATAATTATTTTATTTTTAAATAAAATAAAATTATCATATTTTTTTTTACAAAAATACATGAGTTTCTCCCCCACTCTACCGGAAGATTCCTAATTCATTGTTGTTGTCAGTGGGCCTACCGACCCTGTTTTCCATGTCATTTCATTTGTCCTTGTCTGTCACTAACTAAAGTCAGTGCACTTGGTCAAAAATGAACCAACTCAGAACTTTCCAGGAAATTTCCTTTGAAATCGTAAGCAACTTCCACGACGGTGACTGAATATTTTGTGATTCGTGACCCATTTTATTATCATTATTTTTTTAAAAAATAAGTCTAGTAGCATCTCCGATCCCTTGTTGATAATTTATTTGACGACCAAAACGCTCAAATTTAAGTCCCGACTCCTTAATTCAATAACAATTTAAATAATTTATTTGATGAACACAGAACTCCTTAATTTAAGTCTTCATCTATGTACGTAATTAAATTTTTTATTATAAATTAAGTTTTTTTTGTCCGTAGATTTTTTATTATTGAAAAATTTCAATCTCTAAAAAAGGATAAAAAATACAAATTATAACAAGAGTGAGGCATTAAAATTTATTTATCATAAAAAATATAGAAATATAAAAAAAATCAATTTATAATAAAAAGACTAAATTGGATTTTTTTTTTCTTTACGGGAAAAAAGAAGAATAAAGATGCACGTTGAAAATTCGTGAGTAGCTTCGTCAACTGAATGTATAATGACTGTATCAATCTTTATAAAAAAAAAAAAAACTTAATAACTCATTTTTCTCATACGAAACTCTTCTGTTGGATTTTCAGGAGGTGGAGTTAAAGTCAAGAAAGTCGTGGAAAAGCTCTAGGAAAATAGGCTTGCACATATTTATCAAAAATAAATAAATAAATAAATAAATAAATAAAACAGTCTTTAAAATTATTTTCTAGCAAATAGTCATCCCCAAATCTACACGAACAATGTATAGTTGAATTAGGAATTAAGAATTGTTTGTTTGTTTTTCAGTTTTTCTAGAGGGAGTCAAACTAAATAAGGGGAAAATAGTAAATTTACTATATTTAATTTTAAAAAATACAAGTTGTGCCATAATAAATTAAAAATGATTGATAAATTATAAAAATGGATAATGAACTTTTGCTCTTTCAAACAGTGCCACTTTCACTTTTAGTCCCTAGGGTATTAGTGGGTGGGGTGTAGCTCACAGTGTGGTGGGTAGGGACTTGCCAAACAGTGCAGGGACTGTTTGGCAATTTGCTCTTATAAAAAAGAACATTCAAATTAAATTAAAATAAAACGGTGATATTATACAGCCGGCCATTTATTGTGCATATAAGGTCGTCTTCTATTTAACTACTTGAAGAGTGTTTTAAGAATTTCAAATTGTATGGATGAAAAGAATATCGAAAAATAAACTAGAATGTCGATTTTTATATAATTTGGTGAGATGATGATTTTTCCCACCTAATGATTCTTATTTTAGGGTTATTTTAACTGTTCAGAATTTCAATAATTAAATGGGAAGATCATCACCGCACCAAATTGTATGAAAATCGACATGCTAACTTATTTTTCGATTATATTTCCTAAGCCCGGATAAAGGATGAGGGTTGCGGTAGGTTGACAGCCAGCGTAAAACTTTGTCACTCTCATGATATGGATTCTCTAATATATATCGTTGGGACGTGCTCACCTAGGCATGCGCTACATCGGCACCCGGATGTAGTGTTAAATGAGCAAGGGGTTTCATCACATCGCCGCCCGGGTGTGATGGAGTATAAGCAAGGGTTCCCACATCATGGACGGGTGTGGGTAAAGAAGTTAGTCCCGCCACATCGGCGCCCGGATGTGGTGTTAAATGAGCAAGGGTTCTCGTGATTCTCGTGATTTTAGTGGGCCGGGTGCAAGTAAAAGAAGTTAGTCCACGAGAGAGTAGGATTAGGATTGGTAGTTGGAACATAGGATCTTTGGCGGGGAAAATCTATGGAGTTAGTTGACACTCTAAAAAGGATGAGGATAGATATAGTATGTTTACAAGAGACTAGGTGGATAGGAAACAAAATTTAGAGAGATTGGTAATACGGGTTATAAATTATGGTATTGTGGAGGGATAAACATATGAATGGTGTGGGTATAATTGTGGAACCAAAATGGAAATGAAGGAACAAAGTGGTTGAAGTGAAAAGGGTAGGAGGCAGGGATTATACATTTGAAGCCTAGTGTTGGGAAAAGAAACAATTAACATAGTGAGTGTGTATGCCTCAAGTAGGCTTAGGAGAAGAAGATAAGGTTAAGTTAAGGAAGATTTGGATGGGGTAGTTCTAGGGATTCCAAGTGAACAAGAGCTTTTTATTGGGGGTGATCTTAATGGACATGTAGGTAGACTTAGTGATGGCTACGAGCAAGTGCATGGAGGTTATGGATATGGCAACAGGAATGAGGAAGGAAAATCTATATTAGATTTTGCTTTGGCTCATGATTTGGTGTTGATTAACACTTGCTTTAAGAAAAGGGAATCACACTTGATTACTTTTAAGAATGGGGGTAATTGTAGCTAAATTGATTTTCTTGTTACGAGAATAAGAGATAAATCTATTTGTAAAGATTGTAAAGTTATACCTGGAGAAGCATTAACCACACAACATAGGTTGGTGGTGTTGGATGTGAAGAAAAAGGACATAGTAAAAACAGAAAGGAGGGTTAAGCAAAATAAGATTAGATGGTGGGCGTTAAAAAGAACCAACCAATTAGCATTTAAGGATAAAATATGGGAAGAGGGAGGTACAAATGAAGATGATGCAAACACCTTATGGAAGGAGATGGCAAATCAGACAAGTGAAAAATAGGGAGTGAGCTCCTAGGGGTCTCCAAGGGACTGGGACCTCGACCACAAGAATCATGGTGGTGGAATGAAGAGGTTCAAAAGGCTATTAAAGAGAAAAGATATTGGTATAAGAAATTACCCACATCGGAGGATGGAGAAGCCTTTGAAAAGTATAAAAGGGCAAAAAAAGAGGCCAAGAAAGCGCTTAAGCGAGGCAGGAGGTAAATCTCTAGGTGATTTATACCAAAAAGTTAGGGACACGAGAAGGGAAAATGAAGTATACAAGATAGCAAGGCTAAGAGATAAAAGGGAAAGACTTGACCCAAATCAAGTGCATTAAGGATGAGTCTCCATGAGGTCTTGGCGGGGAGATAAGGAAATTAAGGAAAGATGGAGAAACTACTTTGATCACTTGTTCAATGCAAGTCATGAGGATAACTTTATAGATTTTTATGCAGCAACGATAGAAAGGAACTTTAGCTACACACGTAAGATCAGGCCTAGTGAAGTCAAGGAGGCAATGGGAAAAATGAAGGCTGGAAAAGCTTGTGGCCCAGATGGTATCCCGATTGAAGTTTGGAAGTGTCTTGGAGAAGTGGGGGTGGAGTGGTTAACCAAACTCTTCAACTCTATCTTAAAAGGGGGGAAAATGCCCGACGACTGGAGAAAGAGCATTTTGGTTCCTATTTATAAGAGTAAGGGAGATATTCAAAATTGCACCAACTACCGTGGTATTAAGTTAATGAGTCATACGATGAAACTCTGGGAGAGGGTAATAGAGCATTGACTCAGGGGTATCACGAAGGTGTCAGAGAACCAATTTGGTTTTATGTCAGGTAGATCCACAACAGAAGCCATTTTCCTATTAAGGAACTTGATGGAGATCTATAGAGAAAAGAAAAAAGATCTCCATATGGTTTTCATTGACCTAGAGAAAGCATATGATAGGGTACCGAGACAAGTCCTTTGGTCGGTATTGGAGAGGAAAAACATTCATGTAAAATATATAAATATTATTAAGGATATGTATGAAGGAGTCAAGTATAAGTGTGAGAATAAAGAGGGAGGCGTACTGGAGGAATTCCCTATAACAGTGGGTTTACATCGAGGATCGGCCTTGAGCCCATACTTGTTTACCCTAGTAATAGATGAATTAACTAGTTATATCCAAGATTTACATCCCATGGTGTATGTTGTTTGCAGATGATATTATCCTAGTGGATGAGACTAGAGATGGAGTAAATCAAAAGCTAGAATTATGGAGAAACACTTTAGAAAGTAAAGACTTTAGGTTAAGTAGAAGTAAGACGGAATATATGCACTGTAATTTTAGTCTAAGTAGGAGAGATGAAGGAGAAGTGAAACTAGAGGGGTGGTAGTGCCTAAGGTTAACCATTTTAAGTATTTAGGTTCCATTTTTCAGGATGATGGGATGATAGATGAAGATGTAACCCATAGAATCAAAATTTGGATGGTTGAAATGGAGAAGTGCTGAGGGGTGTTATGTGATAAAAAGACGCTTAACAAAGTAAAAGGAAAATTCTATAGAATGGCGGTTAGGCCAGAGCCATGCTATCTGGGAGCTGAATGTTGGGCAACTAAAGTTCAACATATCCAGAAGATGAGTGTGGCGAAATGAGAATGCTAAGGTGGATGAGTGGTAAATACAAAGATTGGACAAGATCGAGAAATGAAACGTGTCAGGCCGGAAGGTGCAAGTTGCGCTGATTGAAGATAAAATCTGAGAAGGGCGTTTAAGATGGTTTGGACCGCGTGCGCCGGAGACCCCCAGTGCTCAGGTTAGGAAATGTGATAGTTTAGTTGTAGAAGGTAAGAAGAGGGTAGAGGTAGGCCTAGGATTACGTGGAAAGAGGTAGTGTCTAAGGACCTACGTATGTTGATATATTGAGCGGATCTTACTTTTGACAGAGCGGCATGGAGACAAAGAATCCATATAGCCAAGCCCGCCTAGTATAGGATTACCATAAATTAGGCTAATTTTATTTTATTTTATTTTCCTTCATTAGCCTAGCTTTGTCTGTGGGAATACTTTTTTTTGCTTCTAACATTCCATTCTCTTATAAAATTATTTGTTATTAGTATTATTTATTTATTTATGAATTTTTATGTTTCATCTTATTTCAGTTTATTTAATTTTATCTTATTTCATATTTGAGAGCAAATACGTAAGAAGAGAATCCATATAGCCGACCCCATCTAGTATGGGATTAAGGCTCAGTTGTTGTTGTTGTTGTTGTTGTTGTTGTTGTATAGTTGGAAATCCTTAAATACTCTCCAAATACCTAAATGGGAGGCGACTATCCCTCTTAAAATCCTCAAACTGGACCAAATTGAAACCCGATCCGAATTGTTGCGTGATCCCCGATTTTGTCGGTCCAACTGGCCGATCAAGTCTAGGTTACGCCTTAAAAAAAAACCATGTTAATTTGACTCTTTAAACATCAATGGCCTTATAGCTTTTGGGTTTCTTGGGTAAGGGGTTCGTTGGTTGAGACAAATCCAGATTTGAATCTCCACGATTATAAAATAAGAGTATATGTGTACATATGTCACGTTGTCTGCTCTTAACAATCCCTTTGGGGTGCTTGTCACATTCGTTAAAAAAAAAAAAAAAAAAAACTCTTTTAACGTTCCGCCAGGCGCCAGGTATTGCCCTATCAACCAGATTTTTTAATTTATAAGATTACAAACAAAAAATTAAATAAATAAGGGGCTAATTAATAATTAGTTTTTCTTTTAAAAGTTCGTCCTTTGGGAGGGCAGAATCGGAATTCTTTTAAACTCACGTTGTCGCTTTCGGACGGCTTGGGTAACTTGGCTATAAATTAAAGATGGGGAACAATTCACAAATTGAAGTTCATAGTAGAAGAAGGCCGGCTGTGGCTGATTAATGGGTTTCGAGGAGCCGTTGTCCACGTCAGCACAAGAGGCAACTCTGGGCAACGTCGGCGGTCACAAGCACCAAACATGGCTGCCGACCATCGGTATGGTCTTCTTAACCATCAACTCCATCATAGCCGTCTATCGGTCTATCAACGATCCATGGACGGTGATGTTCATCGTCACGGCTTACGCTAACGTTATATTGCTCGTACACTATATGCGCAACGTCGAAAAGATGCCGGAGATGAAACGGCCGGTGAGGATGAAGGCCACGGTCTGGACACTCGCCTCTACGCTCACCGTCTTGTTTACTTATAAAGTCTCAATCATGTTGCCTTTGTTTCTCGCCATCATCGTTTGGCTCATGGCTTGCGTTATCGTCTTCGGTGGTTTCTATGCCCTTCTTGTTCACCGCGAAGAACCAGATCTTTGCAACAAAGGTGCTGATAAGGTTTAGCTCTGCAGCCAATATGATAGATATCTATCAACTATGCATCATAATATTGATCACGCACACCAGTGATTTAAATAATAATAATAATAATAACTAATATTGTGTTATTATGTAATGTTGTATTTAAAAATAAAAGTAAGTTGAAGGCTGCCATAAATAAAGATAGTGGCCATTTTTTCCCGAGAAAGTCATGGAATATTCTGAAAAAAATAGATGGTTGATGCTATCATGCTAACATTAAATGGACACAGCTATTACTCGTTTAAAAATTGGATGGACACCGGTCGTCCTCTGGAGATGGATGAAGGATTTATTATTGTTTTAATAATTAAAAATAATAATATATAATGATACATGCATATCTGGCACGACACATGTCAAGAATCCCACACAAAGGATCCAAAATCTGGAACAACCACGCATAAGGATCTTTGATATCGACTCGACAAAATATGGGCGAATACCCGTTATCATCTCAACCCTTTATATTGCCGACTCAAATCCCAACTCAAACTCCGTCCCCTGCAAAACAAACAACAGAAATAAAAGGTACAATGAAAATCTTTATCAACAAAGATCCGACCTAAAAGATCAAGCGCCATAACTTGCCCTGACATCGGAAGAACAGGAGCGCCCCATTTGCCCTGGCAGTAGAAGGACAGGAGCACCCCATTTGCCCTGGCAGTAGATGGGACATTCTCGAAATCCCGACCAACGAACTAACACAAGACTTGACAGAAGTCTATAAAAAGGAAACGGGGGGGGGGGGTAATAACTTAACTAAAAAAATTCCCATCCAACCGATCACTTCATTTTCTCTGTGCGTTCTTCTCACAACCAAGGAGACGAAGCAATTTCTCGCAACCAACCGTATGTTATGAGGTTTATGTGGGGAAGTGCAAAAAAGAAAATAAAATAGGTTTATGTGGGTGATTTTGCAATTATGATATTCATCAACCAGAACTAGGGTTGTCAAATGATCAAGTTATTTGTGAGCAACTCGAGATCGGCTCCGAATTTCGAGCTGAGCTCGAGCCAAGTCGAGCTCTATCGAGCTCAACTCGAAAGCTCGAAATTTATTATTAATATATTAATATATAATATAAAATAAAAAAATAAATATTATAAGATATTGTGGGATCGAAAATACGCGCCTGGCATCGTGTGACACCAAACGATATATCGAAGCACAAATATCATATTTGTTTGTTTGTGGGTTCTTTTATTCCTAATAGAGGCACTATTATTAATTACCCTGCATATGCCGCGTAGAACCTCCATTAAGAGACAAAAGTACAAGTAGAGACAAAGAATAATCTATTTTATTGCAATATGATTCGTTACATATCAGCATTTGTTTATTTATATGGATATATATTTATTTGTTTATTTATGACGCCAGCCTCGGGATTCAAGGCCCGCCATATGGGATCCATAATCCACCGGTTGCTTTGCGCTTGAGACTTGTGACCGAGGTTCAGATCGCCAACTGAGCCGCCCTTTAGGAGTTGCATTAGCTTTTTTCTCCATCAAAATATGCACTGCTTGAGCTGTCAAAAAGGGCTTGTGCTATATACGACTATTGAAGATCATGGTATTTGGTTTTCAATGCCGCAGATTTCACCCCCACTGGAGTTTTCAGGCAAGAATGAAGGATTTTTGAAAATGAGTTCGACATTGTCAAAGGCAGGATCGCTGAAATTGACTATTTTATCCGTCAAAATTTACACCGACTGGGCCACCGAACGAGTCTGTTTTATATATGACTATTGGAGATCTAGAT
The DNA here is from genome assembly GCA_026586065.1 of Dioscorea zingiberensis. Taxonomy (NCBI): domain Eukaryota; kingdom Viridiplantae; phylum Streptophyta; class Magnoliopsida; order Dioscoreales; family Dioscoreaceae; genus Dioscorea; species Dioscorea zingiberensis. Next base: position 155,318 of record JAGGNH010000061.1, on the reverse strand, counting down.
ATCCAATTTCCAACACCACAAATTTCATCTTGATCGGAGTTTTCGGGCCAGAGTTATAAATTTTTGAAATTGGGCGATCAACATATCTAGCGGCAGAAATGCTGAAGTTTACCCTTCTATTAATCAGAAATCCACACTGATCGGACCACCAAATTGTGGGATCGAAAATACGTCTGCATCGTCGTGTGACACCGCATTTATATATCGAGCACAAATATCATTTTTTGTTTGTTTGTGGGTTCTTTTATTCCTAATAGAGGCAAGCCTCTATTATTAATTACCCCAGACAGTGTCTTGGGAACCTCCGATTAAGGGCAAAAGTACAAGTAGAGATAATGAGAAAGAATAATTTATTTTATTGCAATATAATATGATTCGTTACATATCAGCATATACATATATATATATATATATATATTTTTATTTGTTTATTTATGACGCCGCTCTCTGCCTCGGAATATAAGCTCCGCCATTTGGAACAATCCGCCGGTCGCCTTGCGCTATTATATCATTGCCTTGAGATTTTGGAAGGCTTTGTAACTAGAGTCCGTATCGACTGGGCCCCCAATTAGCCTTCTTTTCCATCAATAACTGCTCCCAACTGGGCCGCCGATAGGAGTCGTATCATATATGGTTGGAAAGATCGGGAAGTCTATTTTCCGATGCCGCGAATTTCATCTCGATCGGAGTTTTCTAGCAGAAGTTATCAATTTCTGAACGAGGAGTGGTCGAGCTGGCAGGACTGCAGAGATTGACTCCCTTTCCATCAAGAACTGCTCTCAACTGGGCCACTGATAGGGGGTATACCACACATGGTTGGAAAGATCTGAAAGTCTATTTTACGATGCCGCAAATTTCGTCTCGATCGGAGCTTTCTAGCAAAAGTTATCAATTTTTGAGTGCAGGGTAGTCAAGCTGGCCAGGCTGCAAGGACTAGCCTTTTGCTCCACCAAAATATGCATTGACCGGGCTGCCAAAAGGGTCTGTGCTGTATATGACTATTGAAGATCTGGATATCTAGTTTCTCACGTCATAAATTTCACCTCCATTGGAGTTTTCTGGCCAAAGTTATCAATTTTTGAAAATGGGTAATCAGATTGGCAGAATTGCTGGTGGCAGAATTGCTGGAATTGACTCTTTTATTTATCAAAATCTGTGCCGATTGGACCACCAAAAGGAGCTGCGCTATACATAACTGGAGAAGATCCAGATATCTAATTTCCAACGCCGCAGATCTCACCTCAATCGGAGTTCTCGGGCAGGAGTTATCAAGGTTTGAAAGTGGGTTGTCTAGTTGACAGAATTTTCAGGAATTTGGCTTCAGCAGCAGCTTCAACTTCTCCTTCATCTAAAATGGAAGCGACATCTCCAATATCTCTCTTGCAGGGACACAACAACATCTTTTCCTTCGTATTCCCTTTATTTTTGCAGCAAAAATAAAGCAACATTCCCCGGCAAGAAGAAGCGACAAATCAGCCCCAACAGCAGCAGCAGCCCCACTAGATATCACAAAGACCCACGCATAAAGACGGTGATGGGCATAACATCAGAAAAATCAATCTTCACACTTCAATTTATCAACTACAAGCAGTGGAATCGATTTCTGCCCTCAATGTCAATAGCTTGCATTATTGCCAGACAGCATCCATGGAATTTCTGCACTCGAACCATGACAATCGTGCTTATTCATTTCTGCAGCAGCTCCGTCTTCACGACGGTGGCGACAATCTTCCTCAGGGACAGCAGCACCACGATCCCACAAAGGCGAGCGATAGCACTAACATCACAACGCAACAATGCGGCAGCAATATCACAGCATCAATCTCCTCTTCAGCATCAGCGCAACAATGAGGCACAACAAAGCAGCAATCCCTTCTTCGCCTATAATGGCAGCAACAGCCTTAAGACAACAACCCTTATCTTTAACAAAACAATGGTCTTCACAGCTTCTGCAGCAACATGGCTTTGGCAAACAGCAATGTAGCAGCTTTTTCTTCATTGAATTGCGCGTGCCCAAAGAAAGACATTATCAAGATCACAATGCGGCAAAGAATAATAGCAAAGACTTTGTCGAAGAATGAAGAATAAATTAATCACGCTTCTCCTTCGCTTTCAAGTAAAGAACACAAAGATCACGGCGGCAAAGACTTCATTGGCATCCTCTTAGCAGCATCCAGTCTTGAATCCGCAACCAGGCCTTCAACAGCATCTATCTTCTTTGCAACATAACGGAGTAGCGATGGATCAAAGAACGCAAAGAAAAGCTCGATCACCTCAAAGATCCACAAAGATCAACAGTAGCGACTCATTCAAAGAAGACACCAAATTTTTATCGAAAGTCTTGGATCATCCTCAATAGCACAAGAAAGATTGGCGGCCAAATAAAATTTGGTAACAAATGACAAAGAACTGTAAAACCAAAGAAACAAATGCTCGGCTCCAAATTTCATCAAGAATCCGCTTGAAGAAGCACAACAAAGCTGATTTGTTCTTGAATTTTGCAGCAACTCAGCATCATTTTCAGCAGCAGCAGGTAGCAAATCAGCGCGGTTTGCGGCATCAACAGCATCATTATTTGCAGCAGCGGCAGACGAACCAGTGTGATAGAGTGGCGGTCTGAAGGCTGAGCCAGTCTGGATGCGGTGGTGATGGGCGCAGGGTGAAGCAAGCAGAGAGGAGGTCAGTGCGCAGGAGCAGAGGCATCCCTGCTGGCGGGCGTCCTTCAGGGCGCGGCAATGGTGGCATGGAGGTGGGTCAGGGGCTAAGAGGGGCTGACAGCCTGCGAGTGAGGCTGACCCCAGGGGTCGGGTCCCCTTCTTCTTCTCCTTTTGGCTCTCCTCTTTTTCTTCAATTCCTCCCCTGATTTCTTTCTCCCCCTCTCCGCCTTTTTTCTATTTCTGACTTCCTCTTATATAAAACCAACAAAATCCTGAATCTCAACCACCTTCTGTTTTTTTTTGTTTTTGATTTGAGCTTATCCCCCCATAGTGATAATATCAACCCCATTTTTTATTTTTTTTATTTTTTTATTTTAAATTCTGATGGAGATAAACCAAGTAACTGAGGATAAGATCAAGAATTTCAATTAAATTATTTATTTTAAAATTTAATTGAATCTTGAAATAAATTCTGCCTCGAGATTGGTATTCCTCAATGTCTCGAGATTGTATTTTTGGCTCGCCTCGGGATTTGTATTTGCCTCGAGATTTGCATTTTTTCCTTTAATTATTTTATTTTATTATTATATTTTTTTAGGCGCAAACACAAATGAGTTTGTGTTGTATATGAATGTTGGAGACCCGGATGTCTAATTTCCAACTTCGTAGAGATTATCTCAATCGGAGTTTCCAGGCCAAAGTTGTGAATTTTTGAAATTGGGTGACCAGCATGGTTGTCGGCAGAAATGCTGAAATCTACCCTTTTATTTATCAAAATCCACGCTGATCGGACCACCGAAAGGATCTGCACTGAATATGAATGTTGGAGACCCAGGTGTCTAATTTCCAACGCCGTAGAGATAGCCTCAATCAGAGTTTCCGGGCCAGAGTTATGATTTTTTGAATATGGGCAATCAGACGAGGTTTTCAGGAATTAATTTGCCGAGCTATAATGTTCATCCTTTTTCCCCATCAAAATACGCGACTGACGTGCCGCCAAACGAGTTTTATGCGTTGTACATAACTGTTGTGGATCTAGATATCTATTTTCCAATGCCATGAGACCTCACTTCAATCAGAGTTCTCTGGCCGATGTTGTGAATTTTTGAATATGGCCCTTTATTACAAAGAAAGAATAGCCTTTTTTTTGGCAACAACACTTCACCCAGAAAAGAATAATGATTTTGCGTACTGCTTTTAATAGTAAAATTTCTAAGCAATGCTTCACCTAGCAAATTATGCAGCCCCGCTATTTAGTATTTCGTCGACTTCATCTTTTCATTGGTTTCGACGGTAAAAGTTATCACTCTTCTCCTTTCCTCTCCACAATCTCTTCTTGTTTCACTTCTTTTGATCTCATAGCACCATTTTCTTCTTTCGTATTTATATTTTGTTTCTGCAATCTTCCCTGTAGTTTATTTTGCAGCAGCCAGTAGCTTAAATCTTTCATTTCTTTTGCAACAATTTCTTCTTGACAACGGCTCATATGTATAAAAAAATTTGCCATAATTTCCCCTGTATCTGGGGCTCCCATTTGCTATACAAGCATTCATATATCTCAAAAAAATTCAAACATACACATCAAAATAAATCCCATTTGGCGATAATTTCAGCAGCTCAACAAGTCAGCACAATTGATAGCAACTTTGATGACGAGCATCGGGGTTGATGACGAACAAGGGTCATTGATGCGTTATTTGTTGATGTAGGTAAGTTGATGTAGAATTGTGTTGCTGACACCGATTTCTGTTGATGATTGATGACGATCTTCAAGATTTTTGGTGACGATCTCCAAGTTTGTTGATGACGACCTTCAATATTTGTTGGCGACGATCTTCAAGAATGCCGATGATGACGACCTTCAATGTTTGTTGGTGATGAGGAATCAGCTGCTGATTGTCGATTGTTGATGACGAACAAACTGATGTCAATTGTTGATGATGGATAGCGATGATTTGATGATGAGTCGCGGCGCCGATTTGTCGACGCATTTAACAAAGCAATCATTTGATGACGCAATGTGATGGGGTCAGCCGATTGTTGATGACGCATCAAATGATGTCCGAGGTGCTATTGCGCATACAACAAAGGTTGATGCCAAGCGCCGCTGTGCATTTAACAAACAGTTGATGCCGAGATGATGTCGACGCGTTATTTTGCCGATGCTAAAGTTGGTGCCGATATTGATACAGGGCGATTGATGTCGTTTGTTGATGCGTAAGCGGGGGGTCTTTGCCGGTGCCGTCTTGATGGCGAACAGGTTGCTGCAGACGCCGGAGCAGATGCTGATGGCGAACAGGTGTTGATGGCGAACAGGTGTTGATGTCGCTGTTGTTGATGGCGCCGATGTTGATGCCGCTGACCGGAGTTGCTGGAAATTGCTGCAGGTGATGGTGTTGAGGCCGGTGTTGATGACGCTGACCGGATTTGCTGCAGATGGGTGTTGATGACGCCAATGTTGATGCCGCTGACCGGAGTTGCTGCAGATGGATGCTGATGCGCGGACAGGGCTGATGCCGGGGTACAGGTGCTGCACTGCTCAGAGAGGAGGTGCTGCCGGAGTTTGTTGCAGATGGGAGAGTTGATGCCGGCGAGCTGCAGGAGTTGATGCAGGGCTGCTGGCCGGAGTCGGTGGCGGTGCAGGAACTTGGTGCTGGTCGGAGGGGCTCGACAGGAGGGCTTCAGCGCGGTCATGCAGCCAGCGAGGAGGCTGACCGGGCAAAAGTGCGGAGGAGAAGGCCGGCGGAGGGGCGCATGAGGCGCCACGAGGGACGCTGCTAGAGGGACAGCGCTGGCAGGCTGCGACCGGGCGACGATCTTTGGCGGTGGGCCAGCTGGCGCCGCTCACCGGCGTGGCCAGTGGCGGTTGACCGGATCAAGAGAGAGGGAGAAGAGAGGCTGCCCCTTTTTTTTTTAATTACATATTTTGTTTCTTTATATTTATTTATTTATTTATTTATTATTATTATTATTTTATGATAAGGAGTTTAGGAAAGAAGAGATACCTCTAATTTCTCTCCTCTTCCTCTTGTCTTTCTCTGCCTCTTTGTCTCCGCGAGCCTTTTTTCCTGTCTCTTCCGCTGTCTCTTTGGTTTCTTCTCTGTTGCTTTCTCTTCTGTCGCTTTTCTCCCTGTCTCTCTCAGATTTCTCTCTCAGATCCCTCCCCCTTGTCTCTTTTTGATTGTCTTATAATAACCCCTTTTTTTGTCTTGTTCTTATCTCCTGGAGCCGTTCCTCATGAAGATCCCGGCGAGAAATCTCAACATCTCCACCAGATGGATAAAATCAAATCCCATTTGAACTTTTAAAATTTAATAATTAATTAATTCAATTAATTATTAATTGTTATCATGCCTCGGGATTTAACATTCATGCCTCGGGATATGGATTATGTCTCGGGATTTGCATTATGCCTTGGGATATGTTTCATGTCTCGAGATATATTTCATGCCTCGAGATTCGTTTCATGCCTCGGGATTGGTATTCCACCTTTTTTTTTAAAAAAAAAAAAAACCAGATTTATACCCCTTGCTTTGTCTCGGGATATGTTTTCTTATCAAATCTTGATTTGGCCAGGATTATGATAAGTTGAATTTTATTAGAATTAGAATTTCAATTCTAATGAGATGAATACATATATTTTTTTTATATAAACAGATATAAATAAAATATTTAATATTTAAGATTGATATATAATATATAATATGTTGCGGCAAGAATCTGTACCTATCTAGAGATCGATACTGATTCTAGATCAACGGTTAGATTTATATTTGATTGGGCTGACCTTTACAATCGCAGGGGGAATCCAGCAACGCCTCCCAAAGATCGAGATACCTGCATAGAAGAGTAACCAGTCGGAGTTGTGCCTGAATGCCCGGGTTTAGCTTCGACGATCAGGGATTCTTCTTTTTGGTATGAAGTAGAATGAATGTTCTCTTTTTTGCTTACCCCTTGTTCTGATGATTTTTTCTCATATATATATAGCCTTGGCTGAAATGATGGCTATTATGGTGGACGTGATGGGTGAGGCTCGTCTTTATGCTGGGTCGGCTTTTCTTCCAATCTGTCCCTTCGGTGTCAGGGATAACTTTTTTCCATGTCATCTCAAGAACCAGGCCGTTTTTCTTGACTTGTAAGCCGGGGGCCAAGTGTAGCTGTCTAGTCTGTCCAATCAGGAGCCAAGTGGGCTCTTGCATATGTCCAGTCGGGGTTCAAGTGGGTCGTTCCTCTCGTCAAGTCGGTATATAAATGGGGGTTGTCTTGTCACAAAGTTAGTATGGGCGCTCGTCCCTTCTGGGTTCAGATCCTTTATTGACTGTACTTATATTATGACAAGGTCATTCGGTGAATTAATTCCTTACCGTTGTTTTTCCCTATGCTCTGACTTTGGCCTTGATCTTTTGTTAGGGGGGAGAGAGATTTGGGTCAGCTAGAGAAACATTTGGGGCGATAGGGTTTATTAGGCATGTGTGGAATGGATGAGGAATCGTCACTTGGGTAGATCAAGTTGGCTATCCGGATTGCTCTGATATATCCACGTGACCGATCATTTTTACCTTTATCATAATATAAAAAATTAATGTATAAATAAATTTTAAATTTCAAACTAAATCTGAGATTTCAAATTTATAATTAAATTATTAATTTTAAGCTTTTAAAATTTAAATCAAGCACAGCTCGAGTTAAGCTAATTCGAGCCAAATTTGAGTTGGACACTGCTTAGTCAAGCTCGGTCCGTTTACATCCCTAATCAAAAGTTCAAAACACATCAACTCCTCCTCCGTTGATTCAAAAGGATCATCTTCACTCCTTATGGGCCCCACTCGTAAATGTCAAAGGGGATACCCAGCTGAGCTGATATCGCAGTTTCATAGAATCCGCACTTTTGCGACTCCACAATTTAATTCGTTTCCAAACATATCCCTGATTGCTACATTTGCTATTACCTGTTCCGTGAAGTCTGAACTAATATGCTGCCTAAATTGCGGTCTCTTGACGTGGTTGAACCTTGGTCGTTACACTATTCCTTGCAAAACGCGGAATGTTTTAGAATTCCTAACAAAACGCCGAAAGCGTCGAAAGTTTTTATATGAAATTAGTGGGCCAGTTTTTTTTTTTCTCTCACAGAAAACACGATATGATGTTTTTTGACTCAACAAAATAAAGCGGCTGATGCAAAAACACGCTGGATATTAAAAGGCTAATTAAGTTCGAAGCTTCCCAAAGCATCATCAGTCTATATATTACGGACATGGAAAAAGATAACAATAAGGTTCACCTTAGAACTTAGAAGAAGGATCCTGCTGTGCATATGGGTTTAGAAGAGCAATTGTCCACGTCAGCGCCAGCGTCAGGATGGAGAGGCGGCGGCGGCGTGTACAAACACGAGACATGGCTGCCGACCATCGGGATGATCTTCTTGACGATAAACTCGATCATTGCCGTCTATCGCTCCATCAACGACGTATGGACGGTGATGTTCGTCATCACGGCTTACGCTAACGTCGTCTTGCTCGTGTACTATATGCGTAACATAGAGAAGACGCCGGAGATGAAGCGGCCGGTGAGGATGAAGGCCACGGTCTGGGCACTCGCCTCTACGCTCACCGTCTTGTTTACTTATAGAGTCTCAATCATGTTGCCGGTGTTTCTCGCCATCATCGTTTGGCTCATGGCTTGCGTTATCGTCTTTGGTGGTTTCTATACCATCCTTGTTCACAGCAAAGAACCGGAACTCTGCAACAAGGGTGCTGATAATGTTTAACTCTGCAGCCAATGATCAGATGATAGATATATATCAACTATGTTTTCATGTTAGCGAGCTATTAATATTATTGGCTTTAATGTAGGATTTAATGTATGTATGTTATTAGACTTGTTTATTTTTATTAAAAAAATAATGTTGTTATATAATATTATAGTTATAAATAAAATTAAGTTTAAATCTCTTTGACACCCTTATATATACTTATATATATAGTGTAATACTTTAAATGGTCCCTTTGTTAGAGTCAAAGTGTTCTTTTGGTCCTCCTAATTCAAATTTGATTCCGTGAAGTCTCTCTATTATTTTAATTAAAAAATCTTAGTCTTTATGACAAACGGATGTTTTCTTTATCGTGTGTTTGGCTGATGTGGCATTATTTAATATTAAGTATATTAAAATAATAATATTTTTACTTTAACAAGGGTTCGATCCCTTGTCTCACTTACCCTCATCCCCGAAGCTCCCCTGGCCAAACTCCTCATTGGGCGCGATGACGACGCTTGTCCCAAGAAACCCCGCCAGCACCCTCCGATTCAAGAAACCGGTGCATCGAGGGAAAGCAGGTGGGGTTTGGTAAAATTTGAAAGGCATGCGAGAAGAAGAAAGAGGAGACATGTGCGCACAATGCACAGCTTCAAGCTGCCGCCCGTTTCCATCGCTAGTGTTGCCACAACAGTGGCGACCATTGAGGTTGCCACCGTCGCGGCGGCGTCAGGGCCAGGGAAGGATGCCCGCGCAGCGAGGACAAACATGGCGGTGGCGTCGGCTCAATGCGTTGAGGTAGCTGAGACATTGGGAGCTGAACGTGACCATGCTCGTCACCGTTGTCGGGTCCGCCATAAATGTTGGTATGCCCTGTGATGTAGTGACACTCGCTGCCGTCGCAACTGGATACATCCTTCTCCTCTCTACTTACAGTGCCACTGTGGCTAGCGCTCTATGCTATATCAAGAGAGAGAAACATGCACGGGTCTATCATCAAGGCTAGAGAGAGAAATATAAATAGAGAAAGAAATAGGAATTCTATTTGCACATCATCACTCAATAGTACTCATAGTTTTGAGCCAATTCTTTTCTCATTAAAACATGATCAAACAAGCACTATTGAAGAACTTTTATTTTTTCTTCTCTATAACTGTTTCATTAGAGAGAGAGAGATGGATTGTAATATCAAAGCTTCATACATAAGTAGCCTAGCACTTTTCTTATCTGTCACCTTTTTCTCCGGCACCGTCTCAGCTTCCCGGAGGCTGGTCGCCGGAGACTCAAACTTAACCAGTTTGATCTCCTCTACATGCAGCCATATGTCTTACGTGGATGTCTACATGGCATCCCAACAATCTCATGCCTTCATGGCCTTGCCTTCATCTCCATTAATGTCACCAACTCCAAAGCCAACGAGAACATCAACTTCATCATGGCCATGAAGGATCATCCAAGTTCTCCACAAGATGAGTATGTTTCTACTTGTATTGATGATTGTCTGGTTTAATATGGAGACGCCATTGATGATCTTGAGCAGTCAGATGAAGCTCTCCGGCAAAGCGAGTTTGGGATGATGAACATAATGGTCGCCGGAGCAATGGAGAATGCTAACTTTTGTGGAAGGGGTTTGGTGAGAAAGATGGAGTTCAATATCCATTGATGGATCTCAATGAGTTGACAACTTCCTGAATGGGAGGGTGCGGACGGGGTTTCTTGGGAGAGGCGCCGTCACCTACGCCGGCGAGGGGTTGACGGGGAGCTTCGATGATGAGGGTAAGTGAGACGAGGATCAAACCCTTATTAAAATAAAAATATTAATATTTTAATATATTTAATATTAAATAATACCACATCAGCCAAACACATAGTAAATAAAACATCCGTTGGTCATAGAGATTAAGATTTCTCAATTAAAATAATAAAAGAACTTCACGGAATCAAATTTTAATAAAGGGACCAAAAGTGCACTTTGTCGATAACAGAGGGACCAATTAGGATATTACATGTTCCATAAGAATAGAAGTCATTCTTATGAAATAGAGGATTATTATGAAAAATATATTAGAGAGTGTTTGGTAAGAGATTATGTAAAAAAATAATTTTTGTGATGATCTGACTTTATTATCTTTTGTACTAAATTATTATTATTATTATTATAAATTAAAAAGCAGATTTTGTGATGTTGTTTGCAATGAAGTTGATATTTTTGAGATTAATAATAATAATAATAACAACAATAATAATAATAATAATATGTTTACATATTCTTGTTATTTCATAAAATGGTCAATGGCCACTTAACTTATTTTTCGTACTAATGTGAGGAGTGAGAACTCGGGCAAAAACTAAAATGGAGCCGGCTTCATCTAAAAAATAGATGGAGCCGGCTCCATGCAAGTATTTCTCGAGAACTCGTGTTGGTGTTATGAACCACGTAACAGTCACAGTCACGAGAAGAAGCTTGGACATTTCAAATTTCACAGCCATGTAACAATCACAGTCACAAGATGAAGCTTGGCCGTTTCAAATTTCACAAGGAGCTTTGACATTTCAAATCCGAAAGCAGGAACCACGTCACAGTCATAAGAGGATGCTTTTGGTTTTTTTTTTTCCTTTTGACAAGCAGTCGTAAGAGGATGCTTGGAAGTAGGAACGCAATTCATGGAGTGAACGGGAGCCAAGGCTACCCTTCCTAGATCAAAGTCAAAGCGTGCCTCCGGGGGTGAGCGTGTTGGGGTGTGGTTTACCAACTTGACCTGGTGAGATGACTTTATGATCCTCTGTACCAAAATTATTATTTTTTAAAAAAAAAAATTAAAAATCAGATATTATGATCTCGTTTGTAAACAAGTTGATATTTTTAAGATTAATATTAATAATAATAATAATAAATGTAACCAACAATTTATGAGACCTATTTATATTTGCTCTTTTATTAAAAGTGCACGTTCTACTCTGCGCTTGTGTTTGATAGGGACCAACACATTTTCTATTGAAATTTTTTCCCATCAAAAATTTTAATTAAAGTTTAAAAATATAATAATAACCCATCCGTCAATACATAAAAGTCACATAATTATCTTATCATTAATATCTTTATTTTAAAATTTTTTCCTAAAAAATTCAAAATTTTTCAAAAATTATTCCTAATCTCAAATAAGATATTCTCCTATCAAACACAAGCGCACATGAATTTGGGATCAAATCCCCAGTTACCATATCTATATACGCTTTTGACTTCCCTTGTGGGCATGTTTGTCACTTTTGTGAAAAATAAAAAAATAAATAATAATAATAATAATAATAATAATATGTTTATTTATTCTAATTCTAGTGGAAATTGAAATTTTAATTAGATTATACTTTTAATTTATATAAAAATATATATTCTAATTTTAAAATCCTGATTAGATTAGGATTTATTTAAATAAAAAAATTGCACTTTACTAATGTAGGATGTGCTAAATTTATTATATGCCAGATAAAATGATGACATGACCAGATAAGAAGGGGATTACATTAAAAACTACATGATAGAGTTTGGGATCCTGAATCTTGGTCGGGTTCGGGTTTCCAAAGTGATCATACTATGATAAGGAAGGGTCCGGCTATATGTCATTGCCCCAATGTCCTCAAGGTCATCTCCCAAGGGTGAGTCTTGGTCCTCCCTAATGAAGGTCAGGATTCTTTTTGCTACGTATTTCATCGCCATCAATTTTGGCCTCTTTGATACGTGAGTTGCATTAATCCAAGGAATTATTACAAAACTGATATATAGATATTTATGTGAAAATACATTGTTTATCATAAAAGCCTTCCACTCCAAACTCTTTTTTACTAGGACAATTATTATTCATATATCAGTTAGTTGGGATATGTTGCGGGTTACTAAAATAACTTTTAAATAAATTTTTTCATTTTTTAAAAATAAATTTATATATTTAATAATATTTTGTTGATTTATCACATATCACTAAATTATTTGGTAGAAGAGGAAATCTAGATTTTCAATTATCTATTAAATTATCAACCAAAATTTGAGTAAAAATTTTAAAAAATTAAAAAAAAAGGCATGCACAAAACGGCTAATTTATAACTTAGGCTGCTTTTGGATAAGGGGAATGGAAAGAAAAGGAATGAGAAGGGAATGGAAAGGAGAAAGGAATGGAAAGAAAAGAAATAAGATGGGGAATGATTATCTTGTTTGGATGAGAAATAATAGGAAGGCAATTTATTGGGAACGAGGAAAGTAAAGAAAAGGGTTGTGATACAATTAATTTTATACTTTTGAGATAAAAATGAATTTATTTTTTTATAAAATACTTGGATTAGCATACTCCGATTTAATTATTAAGATTAATTTTCTAATTAAATAAATCATTATAATTAAATATAAATAGCTCAATTTAATCATTTTTTATTTAATTAATATAATTAAGAACAATTTGTTATGCAAAAAACGATTATAATTCATTTAATCATTTAATTAAGAACAAGTTATAAATTAAATTATTAAATTAACAATTAATTTCAATAATTAATTATTATATTTAAATTATTAATTATAATAATTAATTCAGAGGTTAAATGAGTTATTTGTCCATACCTTTTATGGGAGGAATGGCCATGTACTTTTTTCACAAAGGGAGTCTCAATCTTTTAGAAAGGGTATTTATAATGGAGGAATGAATCTTTTTTTTAAGAGAATAATGCCCATGCTTCAAACGCACAGTTACTTTAAAAAAGTTTTGTTTTTTTTTGAAAGTGGTGATGAGCCCACTCTTGCTTGTTTAAATGCCGGGGCACCTCCCCCGAGACATCATAATAGAACAACTTTTAATATAAGAATGTCCAATTGTTGTAAAAAACAATACTGATAGTTGACTAGAAATTTTCAATTATTGAAGCTTAGAGGGCAATTCATGGACTGTTAGGTTTTTTTTAAAAAAAATTTCAATTTTACTCCTACAGTTGCTTTTGCGGGAGATTTCATTATTATTATTATTATTATATTCCACAGGAAGCTAGATTTGGACTCATTTAATTATCTACTCAATTATTTATAAGAAACTAAATTTTTATTTGCATTAAAATAAAAAGATATTTCTAAATACTTTCCCGATTTCATTACTATCAAATATTAATTAAAACAAAATAATAAAAATATAAAATGAGTTTTTATTGATGTAAATATGTGAGTAATTATAAAACAATGTTAGATATTAATTTAAATAAATCCAGAAAAATCTAGACCATTGATAAAGAGCCAACCGTCCAAATATATGCTAATTCCTAAATTAAAGAAATATATGGTTTTTTTTTAAAAAAATTAATTCATAATTAAGTTTTTTTATTTTTAAATAAATAATTTATTATTAGTTTTTAAAATAATATCCTAATTATCTTGGTGTCTTTGAGAATGTTTATTTATTATTTAATGTTTGATGTGCTTTGACTTTTAAGGTCTGACCTTATAGATAATTTCTCTTTTTAAAAAACCATGGGTTGTTCCGGGAAAACAACCGGCACCGCGATTGAAACTTCAGATTACTTGCAGCGGACGTCACCTATACATAAAAACCCATTTATGAGCTTCACCTATATAAATGAAGGAATAGATCATAAGTGCTGCAATGAGCTGGTCCATTTTACAACAACGCCGGCTGAAGCTCATAAATGGGTTTAGAAGATGAGCCATTGTGCACGTCAGCGCAAGAGCCAACTCGTAGCAACGTCGGCGGCTACGAGCACCAAACATGGCTGCCGACCATCGGCATGGTCTTCTTAACCATCAACTCCATCATAGCCATTTATCGGTCCATCAACGATCCATGGACGGTGATGTTCATCGTGACGGCTTACGCTAACGCTGTATTGCTCGTATACTATATGCGCAACATCGAAAAGACGCCGGAGATGAAACGGGGGGTGAGGATGAAGGCCACGGTCTGGACACTCGCCTCTACACTCACCGTCTTGTTTACTTATAGAGTGTCAATCATGTTGCCTTTGTTTCTCGCCATCATCGTTTGGCTCATGGCTTGCGTTATCGTCTTCGGGGGTTTCTATTCCCTCCTTGTTCACCGCGAAGAACCGGACCTCTGCAACAAAGGTTCTGATAAGGTGTAACTCTATCATATGATAGATACCACCACCACCTATGTTTCATCATATTAATTGAGTACTTACACCAGTGATAAAAAGAAAAAGTTTAATAATGTGTTATTATGTATAATGTTAAATTTATAAATAAAAGTAAGTTGAGGGCCTTTTGACACCCCTTATATACCATAAAGATGGTGGACACTTTAATGAAATAGATGATTATTATGAAAATACATTAGATGGAGTTTTATAAGAGATTATGTAAGAATAGTTTAATGTGAATTGTTATGTAACATTTGAATTTCATAGTAATAAATAAAAATCTCCTTTTCATTTTTTTTAGTGTGTTTTTCTCTGAGAGTTTTCTTTCGTTTGTCTGATTTCATCTCACCGAAATTGGTCATCTATCTTGGTTAGAGTTGGCCATGTCGAAGCTGCTCTTCACCATCTGTGAAATTAATCTGAGCAGAACTTGCCTTACTGGAGTTATTATATTTAACTCATCTCGTGACGATCCGAATGTTGGAAACGGGTTGAGGAAGTGCTTTGAACAGTGTGACTGAGGCGTGTAGGTTGCACTAACCTTAAGAATAATTTTGCCTCCTTTGAGTGTTTAACTCGATGCAACATCACAACAGCAATGTTCTCACATGATACAACAATGTTCGTCCTTAGATCGATTCGTGCTTCCGAATTGAGAAGAATAAATGCTCTTTGAGAAGAGAGAATGAAGAATGATGCACAAGGAACTACTTATCAGAGCACACTACCCTCTCTGACTTTCTTAAATTAAAAATAAGATTTTGTGACTTGTTTGTAGCCAAATTGGTACGTAATAATAATAATAATAATAATAATAATAATAATAATAATATTATTATTATTATTATTATTATTATTATTATTATTATTATGCTAGATATTGATGGATGGGAAATGCTACATCCATTAATTTTTTACTTTACATGTTTGAAGAGGCTTTAGTAGCTGGATATAGAGTGGCTAGGGATGTGGATATCCATCTAAGAGAATAGTTAAATGTGAATTGTTATGTAACATTTGAATTTCATAGTAATAAATAAAAATCTCTTGGTTAGAGTTGGCCATGTCAAAGTTGCTCTTCACTATTTGTGAAATTAATCCTAGCATATCTTGCCTTACTAGAGTTACCATGTTTAATTGATCTCGTGACGATCCGAATGTTGGAAACTGGTTGAGGAAGTGCTTTGAACTGTGTGACTGAGGTGTATAGGTTGCACTGACTTTAAGAATAATTTTGCCTCCTCTGAATGTTTAACTCGGTGCAGCAAGATCACAACGACGTTGTTCTCACAGGATACAATAGTCTTCGTCCTCAGATTCGTGCACCCGAATTGAGAAGAATAAATGCTCTTTGCATAAGAGAGAATGAAGAAGGATGTAGGAGGAACTACTTATCAGAGCACACTACTCTCCCACTTTCTTAAATTAAAAATAAGATTTTGTGACCTTTTTTGTAGCCAAGTTGGTACGTAATAATAATAATAATATGCTGGATATTGGTGGATGGGAAATGCTACATCCATTAATTTTTACTTCACATGTTTCAAGAGGCTTTAGTTGCTGGATGTAGACTGGCTAGGGATGTGGATATCCATTTAACCAAACACACTCATTTATTTTTTTTGATATGGAATATGCTCATCCAAGAATGAACACTTACAAATAAACGCAGCAAAATCTAAATCGACTTTTTATATATCCACCCAACCAAACAAGCTCTACATGGATATGGGTGGATAGAAAATCCAAATCCTTTGTTTTTCTTCATACTTGGTTTTCAAAATATTTTTAAAGAAATATACAATCCCTTTGGCTGGGACAACTAACTCAAGAGGTGTTAAGTAAAATAATGACATAAAAAGGAATTATGGGAATAAATATGGGTATGGGATATTATAGAAAGTTGATTGGGTGATAAGTGATTTTTTCATTTTTAAGAGGGTGGTAAGTAAAAAGTTCCATAAAAAATTTTATGCACTGATCACCAAAATTAGAATCCACTTTTTTTTAACTCGTTTATCCAACCACACACCAAAAATTTTATAGTAATTTAATTTGTACATCCAACCAACAAAACAAACTCCTATAAACTCACATCCCTATGAATCCATATCTCTGAAGATCCTCATCCAAGGGATGAACACTCACAAGCAAACAAATGCCCCTATAAAGTAAAACTTCATGGATGTAGCTTGTCCCATCCACTTATATCCAGCATGTCAAATACCCCCCTAGATTCACTATGGGGCAAAAGTTGTGGTATTTATTAGAGTATACTACTCTCCCACTTTCTCCTTTTTTGTTTTCTTAGTACTATTGTATGGAGAACCGATCCAGTGGTCGAGATGTGGCGAAAAACATATATCAAAAAGTCCGAATTAGATCTTGAAGGGCTTTATGTGGCTACTAAGAAGCCACATTTCTATGGAACCGAGACCACTAGATTACAATGTTGGATATTTTCAATAATTATGTGTTTTTCTATGTTTTTCTTTGAGAATTTAATTGAGAGAGTAAGTTGTACATGGCATGGATTGTTTTAGTTTAACCAAAAGATATTATTATGAAAGGCTGTTATCTTTCATTGGTATTGAAGGGACACTACTACATGAAAGGATATTTTCTTTCATTTGTGACCATTTGCTAAAAGATATCCCCTTTCATGAAAGGATGTTACCAAAGAATGTATCTTTTCATGAAAGGATGTTACCAAAGATGCAACCTTGTGATGAAACCTTTGGGACTCTATATATAGCCTAGTTATGTGTGGCAATAGTACACCAAAAGTCATATTCTCTCACTCTCTCTTTAGTTCTCATTGTTTTTCTCTACATTAACAACGACAATCATAACTCATAAGAGTGTTTTCGGGATGAAACAAATAGTGCAAGTTCACCTTTCAACAATAATCAAAGGGTTTCATTGTATCATGAGGCGGTTCTCACATACCCCGTTGCAATCATGATTCTAATCATAGGGGGAGAAATTCGTCTTAAAGAAAGTGTTGTCATCTTCGTGCCTTGAAACTTATTTAGTTCATCTTCTTTTATCTTCCATTAGTTTGTCTTATTTTTCTAACCATTTTTGTCCTTCATTATTCCATCATATTTTATTTCTAACATACAATTCTTTTGTTTGTACGAAATTATTCTTGTTTATCAAATTAAAAATATTGTATTCTTTCAAATTAGTTTGGGCATGAAATTTTGTGCCCGGCACGAAATCCCGCGACATGGCAGTTTTATTCTTAAAAAAAAAAAAATTATATATAGATATAATAATGCGGAGAGCCATTGGAAGACTCTCTCTTTTACTACCACGTGCGCTTATTATTAAGGGACAGATGCAAAAACACGCTGGATATTAAAAGTGCGTGAAAAAACACAATAAGTTCGTAGCTTCCCAAAGCATCGGTCTATATATTATAGACATGGAAAAAAGATAACAATAAGGTTCACCTTAGAACTTAGAAGGAGGATCCCGCTGTTCATATGGGTTTAGAAGAGCCATTGTCCACGTCAGCGCCAGCGTCAGGATATAGAGGCGGCGGCGGGTACAAACACGAGACATGGCTGCCAACCATCGGGATGATCTTCTTGACGATAAACTCGATCATTGCCGTCTATCTCTCCATCAACAACGTATGGACGGTGATGTTCGTCATCACGGCTTACGCTAACGTCGTCTTGCTCATGTACTATATGAGTAACATAGAGAAGACACCGGAGATGAAGCGGCCGGTGAGGATGAAGGCCACGGTCTGGGCACTCGCCTCTACGCTCACCCTTCTTGTTTACTTATAGAGTCTCAATCATGTTGCCGGTGTTTCTCGCCATCATCGTTTGGCTCATGGCTTCTTCGGTGGTTTCTATGCCATCCTTGTTCACCGCAAAGAACCGGAACTCTGCAACAAGGGTGCTGATAAAGTTTAACTCTGCAGCCCATGATCAGATGATAGATAGATATCAACTATGTTTTCATGTGAGCGAGCTATTTATATTATTCGCTTAATGTAGGATTTAATGTATGTATGTTAGACTAGTATATTTTTATTAAAAAAAATAATGTTGTTATATAATATTATATTTATAAATAAAATTAAGTTGAAGATCTCTTGGACACCTTTATATATTGTTGATGCCAAAAACTGATTCACCTCACACTTTGGCTACTGTTGCCTCGTGATCTGGTCTCAGTCTTCGACAAACGGTTAAAATTTATAGTTGGTGTGGACGCTTACTTTTGCTTATGAACAGGGAACACAGAGAACACCTTGGAATTCCGATCGAAATTACCAACTGATGAATCTGTAAAAAGGAGAAGGTAGTGATCGGAATTGGGCCTTCTGCTCGGATTTAACTCCGATGCTTAAGTCAGAGAACTTGAGTAAAAAGTCTTAGACATGTAACGTTCTTGGTGTCATGATTTTTCGGATCCTGTTCTCTCTGTCGTTGGTCTTCTTTTATAGTAGGTTAGAGGCGGTTGTTAGAGAATATCTTGAAAGGCGGTGGAGTAAGGCGGTGAGTTGAGTAAATATCTCCTAAGGCGGTAAGAAAATATCTGCCTACTGTGTAGGTGTTACGTAAGTAAATAGAATAAATATCTGCCTACTGTAGAGGCAAGTGGATAAGATCTACAGACTGTAGGGGTGTTAGATATTTCCTTACCTAGGTGGTTATAAGCACCTTATAAGACCTTCACGTTTTGTGGGTAAGAAGGTTGTTATAATTCCGTCTGACTTGTTTGTAAGATTGAACCTTCATGTTATTTGCCGAACGGAATTGTACTAAGAGCCCTGGTGATATTGCCACGTGGTAAAAATATGTGGCCCTGTCTATGACAGGTGGCCATTTAGGTCGATGACACGTGTCTTACCAAATATATTCATAACACTAGTCCCCCCCAAAGTGTACTTGTTCGAAAAATCTGAGCGAGGGGTGAGCTTAACCGCATTTTTCGCTTGGTTCGAGAACAAGTATTTTTCTTAGTACGTAGGTGTAGACTTCGTCTAAGGTCCATGTGCTTTAATAGGTGACCGACGTTTACTGTGTTATCTTTTTGTTGTTATCGAGGTAGATTTTTCTCTGGAATTTTCGCCTATCGTGTCAATAGGTTTTTCTATTTAAGGGCTTGTATGGATAGTGTTTTTATTCAGAAATCTTTTGTATTTCTGTATCATGGCTCAGCGCTTGTCTTTCTATAAATTTTTTACTTTTACTCAGTGTTCTCGTCACTTGCGAATTCCAAGTTCTTTTTACGAACATCTATCAGAATTAAGGATTGGGGTTATTCACTTGGTAAGTCCGAACGGCTGTGTATGGCCGTCCATTCTGTTGATTGACAGGGGTGTAGGCGAGATGAGTATTGAGGCAGGGTGGGAAGCTTTCTATGTTGATCATGATGTGGAGGCAGGGGACCTTTTAATTTTTATTTATGTAGGGGTATGCGCTTCGAAATTGAAATGTTCGGAAACGACTCCTGCCATAGAGAAGTGGGCCCCTAACTTCGTCCCCGTACCGAGCCAGGGTCCCCTAGTAATAACGAGGATAGCTATGGTTGTGGAAGTCCGTGCATCTCCTTTGAGTCTTATCCGAGCGAGTCTTCGGATGGATCCGCGGATTATTAGCTAGGGAATTCCGTCGGAAAATATGTTCAATAGCGCTTTGTCATGTTATTTTGCTGTGCTACTGTTATTGTAACATGAAATAAAGTTTATCCTTTTGTTCATAAAGTCTTTGATTTTTTCAAGAAGAATGACCGCTGATACTCCTATGTTGGGATGTGTGTATTTGTCTTTTATGATGCTGGTCCTATGGTATAGTGCCGTTACTCCCTAGAGAGACACGTGTCTCTCGTACTGTTTCGCATTAAAAGGAGAAGATGGCGTGACATGCGCGGTGTGTGTTTTTTTTTCAATAGCATGATGGGCGCGGTTTCCTATGTGTGTCAGGCGGCGTTTGGTATGCTGACGTGGATGGAACTTTTGGAGAAGTAATGATGACTGTCTGAACGGTCTGGATTTGAGGACCATTGGTTCGACGGTTCGATAGGGATGTGGCTCTGAGCCAACGGCTAGGGATCCATCTTCTTTGCATATAAGCGAAATCGTACAGGCGGAAAAGTTTTTATCTCAAAAGTTGAATTGCGTCTTCTTCTCAAAAACTTCTTATTCTCCGGCGAACTCTATTTTTAGATTTCTGTGTTTTTTCTCATCCTTTTTTCTTATAAGGTAATGGCTAGCCATTCTAGCGCATCTTCCTCTTCTAGTTCTTCTCATGGATCTCATGAACTTGTTACTTCCCAACCCCTTTCGCTCCCTTCTTCATCTGAACCTGTAGTTCCTGTCGTAGTTTCAGGCGAGTCTAGGGAGGTTCCAGTCCAGGGTTTACGGACTCATCCTGCTTCTAGGGCTATGGGTAGGGGGTTTGGTACTTTTATAAGTCTCCTTGGGCAGAAGAATGTTGATAACTTGGTAAAGACATACGAGATAGATCTTACTCTATTTGAGGTTGGGGTTCCTTGTTCCGGGGAGAGGACAAGTACTCCTAGGGAGGGGGAGATTGCCATCTACTAGGATGAATTGTTGGGTGGCCTTAGAATTCCTTTTTCGGACTTTGCTAAGGCTGTTTTGGAAGAATATCGTTTGTGTCCTTCACAGCTAACTCCAAATTCTTGGAGATTGCTGAACGGTTTTGTTATTGTTTTTAGGAACTACGGGGTAAATCTGACCGTCCGTTGGGTTCATATGCTGTTTAGCTTATGTTTAGAGTCTAATGCCGATTGGTATTATTTCTCGGCTCGTTCCGGGAGGAAATTTTTAGGGAAAGTCCCCTCTTCCATTAAGCGATGGAAGAGTAAATTTTTCTTTGTCAAAAGTAAGTCCTAGTGGGATGTCCGAACCAAGTGGGAGGTTTCCCGAACGGACATTGCCTGTGAGGAGATGACACAAGAAGAGGAGGTTCTTCTTAAGTCAATGACGGGGTTATCTAAAGTTTATATGGACAACTTCTTGACCAAGGAAAACCTCGTTAAATGTAGTTTAATAGTAGCTACCGGTAGGACTTATTCGTGTATCTAACTTTGTTTAATCTTGAATCGTAATATCTAACTCGCTTCGGAATTTTATTCTTACAGGAAATCTGATGGAGGATGAAGATTTGAGCTACGTGAAGGGTCTTTTGGCCTCCTTCGAAGGTGAGGTTGACCCGCCCTTACCTGGTGGGCGGAAGAAGAGGGAAGTAGCATCTAGCCAAGGAGGAGAAGAAGAAGAGGAAGAGGAGAGGGGTTGACTCTTCCCAGAAGAGGGATAAAAGCGACCCCGCAGCGCGGTCCTCACGGGAGAGGAGGACGAAGAGGAAGAATTCCGAGGACGTATCGGGTCCCGGAATTATGGTTGAACAGGCGAGTTCACCTCAGGAAGAGGCTCGCCTGGCTTTATCGCCAATTTCCGAGGGGCCCTCTTCTAGTCAACTAGAAGATACCCTCCTTAGGGAGGTAAGAGTCTATTTTTTGAGTTTTCCTATTGTTTCACCATGTCTTTTTAACTTAGGTTTTCTTTGTAGGTGGAGGCGGGAGAAACGGCTCTCCTGGAAAAACTAAGGGGGGTGGACTTGGCTCCCAAGGGGCCAGTGACTCAAGCGGAGGGGTTGCCTTCTGAAGACAACCCTTTTCGGGACGCTGCGTCCGTGAAAACTGTTTTGATGGCTATGCGGCCCGAACAGCTCTCTACTAAGCTACAGAGAGCTAGGAGGGAAGAGGCCGCTTGTTAACTTTTCCGTTCGGCCATGATGGTAAGGACTGCTCACATATTTCTTTTATTTCTAAACTTGGTATCGTCTATAACTCTTTTGTTATTTCGTAGACTGCGCATTGGGCGGACCGAGTTGGCAATCTTTGTCAAGAGGACTTGGCAAAGAGGGAAGCGGATAGGGCGGAAATAGCCCAATTAAACTCTAAGGTGGCGGCCTTGGAGGGAAAGGAAAAGGAGCAACTCGTTATTATCCACTCTCTTGAGAGGGATAAAGCCGAGCGGCTCCAACAATTGGCCGCCATCGAAAAAGAGAAAGATGATTTAGCGGACAAGCTGGCGAGTTCCGAGGGCTCTCTTCAGACTGCTAAGGAGGATATCAAAAAGCTACAAGATGACTCTAGCAGTTTGAAGAAGGAACTTAAATCCGCTCAAGATGAGCGTGCTGAAGCCCGATGGAATCTAAAGTTGAAGGTTGCGGAACTTGCCGCCATTCAAGCCGAGTTAGAAGAACTCAACGGGGAGCGCGATACACTCAAGGAAGACTTGGCTTCTAGACAGAAGACCCCTAAATCCGACTCGCAAGAAATGAAAGACTTAATGGAACGAGCGGATAAATTGGAGAAAGAGGTCGCTCGGCTTAGGGCGAAGGCAAAGGAGGGGGCCACTCGAATATATTCCGTACTGCAGCAGATGGGTCATCACGTTTCTCCTACAGAAGTGTTAACGATGGGGCTTGCTGGAGTCTTGAAGAGGTACACGGAATTAAAGGAGCAACAAATCATAAAGGCTCCAGAGGACCCTGCTCCAGAGGCCCTTGCTCCAGCCCCTTCTGAACCTTCAACCCAGATCCCTTCAAATCGCCCGGAAGACCCTAGTTCTTAGGGGCTTTTTAACATTTTTATGAAATGTTCTTGTAATGTAAATACTTAGTCATTTTGGAATGTAATTCAATTTATATGAATGAAACACGAACCTTTAGTTTGGTGAAGATTTATTTCCGAGTGGTGGTTTTAACCATTTAGAAGTCCTTTGAGAAATATTTTGAAGTTCTTCATAAAGTCTTTCTTTCTTCATTTGGCTTGTAAGTTGAGCTTCATAGCGGGTTCTTCTCTTCTTAGTCCAATCACAGGACTTTAAGTCGTTGAGTAAGATCCTCGCCTTTGTAAATGAGATTGTTGCCTCATATTTCGATCGGGATTTTTACCCCTTGTTTTTAGATGAGAGTTATCGTTTATCCTTGTAGGATAATTCCAACTCATCTTTTAGGAATGGGATTTTCACCTCATTTTTGTAGAATGGGATTTTCACCTCATTTTTGTAGAATGAAAAAGACTTGAGCTTTATTCCATGAAACATTTAAGGAACAGCTACAGAATTCACTGATAGTAGCGTCGCAAGTGTTCATCATGAAATGGACGCTTGAGCGTTTTTCCTTCCATATTTACCAGATAATAGGTGCCCGTTCGGACAATTCTTTGTATGACGTAAGGGCCTTCCCAATTAGGAGTTAACTTCCCCGTTCGGCTCTTATTTCCCTGGAATTCATTTTCTCTTAGGACCAGATCGCCGATTTGGAAGAAGACTCTTTTCACCCTTGTGTCGTAGAACCTTTTTACTCTTTGGCGATAGATGGTTGCCTTTGTTTCCGCAGCTTCTCTCCGTTCTTCGAGTAGATCGAGTTCCGCTCTGAGATTTTTCTCATTTTCCTCTAATGAGAAAGTTTGTTGTATCCGTAAGGTAGGCATTCCTATCTCTGCCGGGATGACAGCTTC
The DNA here is from genome assembly GCA_026586065.1 of Dioscorea zingiberensis. Classification (NCBI taxonomy): domain Eukaryota; kingdom Viridiplantae; phylum Streptophyta; class Magnoliopsida; order Dioscoreales; family Dioscoreaceae; genus Dioscorea; species Dioscorea zingiberensis. The sequence continues at coordinate 131,237 of JAGGNH010000061.1, read as the reverse complement.
TGCCTCATAAGTGAGAGAGAATGAGGTTTCTCCTGTGGGGGTTCTTGTAGTTGTCCTGTAGGCCCAAAGAGCACTAAGAATTTCTTCAACCCAATTAGTTCCATTTTTAGACACCCGGGTTTTCAGAGTATGGAGTAAGGTGTGATTTGTCACTTCTACTTGGCCGTTGGCTTGAGGATATGTTACTGAAGTTAATCTGGATTCAATCCCGAGCTCGAAACATAAGCTTTTGAAAGCCTTGTTATCGAATTGCCGTCCGTTATCAGAAATGAAGGCGACCGGAATTCCGAATCGACAGATAATCATTCGCCATAAGAATCCATGACAAGCTTTCTCCGTGATCTTGGCCAAGGGCTCAGCTTCCACCCATTTGGTGAAGTAGTCAATAGCAACTATTAGAAACTTCATTTGTCGAGTTGAAGTAGGAAATGGTCCCAAAAGGTCAACCCCCTAAATAGCAAACGGTCGAGGGCTGATAATTGGCATGTATAAATACGGGCATCTCTCGATCTTAGAATGCCGCTATGTGCATCACATTTTCGCTTAACGCCATGACATCCTAAGTTAGCATTGGCCAATAATAGCCTTGTCACAAGACTTTGTAACTCAAGGCTTTGCCTCCTATATGACCCCCTCCAATGCCTTCATGAATTTCTTGGAGGATATAGTTGGCTTCTGTGGGATGCAAGCACCGTAAGAAGGGTTGCGTATATGATCTCTTGTATAGGCTTTCACCAATAATGGTATATCGAGCGGATTTATAGGCAATTCGTCTGGCCTCTGTTTTGTTGGATGGTGCAGGTCCACCTTGCAAGTAGTTTCTAATGGGATCAATCCAACTTGGCTCTTCTATTGCACTTTGTACTTCTCCTTCCAGTCCTTCAATAGTTTTTGTGGGAAGGTACTGTAGGTTGAAAAAGGATTCTGTATCTCCATTGGGTGCAGTGGCTTTTTTAGACAAGGCATCTGCTTCTTCATTTTGTGCTCGACAGATTTTCTCAATCTGGAAGTAAGCGAAGTATGGAACTATTTTCTTCACCACTGTTTGGTATTTGACTATGTTCTCCTCCTTTGCTTCAAAACTGCCCAAGGTGTGGCTCACGATTAGCTGTGAGTCGGAATATACATGCAAATGTTGAATTCCGAGGCCCTGGGCCAGATGCAATCCGGCGATGAGAGCTTCATATTCAGCCTCGTTGTTGGTGGCTCGGAATTGGAATTTAAGTACTGTTGCAATTTTCCATTTAGAAGGGGAATAAAGGACGAAGCTGGCTCCTGAATTTTCTTCAGTTGCTGATCCATCGACATATAAGGACCATGGGATATTAGGGCTCTCTTCTAGATCTTGTACCAGGAGTTCATCCCCATTTGTGGGAATAGTTAATTCCGTGATAAAATCCGCTAACACTTGAGCCTTGATTGCCGTCCGGGGCTTATAAGTGAGATCAAACTCACCAAAATCTATTACCCACTTGGCTAGACGTCCGGAATTTTCAGGCTTATGAAGAACTTGCTTTAATGGCTGATCAGTCAATACTGTGATCTTGTGAGCTTGAAAATAAGGCCTCAATCTCCGTGCGGATGTGATAAGGGCGAAGGCCAATTTTTCCAGTGGTAGATATCTTGATTCCGCGTCGCTAAGGATCTTACTTGTATAATAGATTAGCCTCTGAACTTCTTTGTCTTCTCTTAAAAGAACTGCGCTGACCGCTCAAGGGGCAGCGACCAAGTAGATGTAGAGTTCTTCCCCTACTTGTGGCTTAGCTAGTAGCTGAGGCGATCGGAGATAATCCTTAAGCCCCTGAAAGGCTTTCTCACATTTTTCTGTCCACTCCATCTTTGGTGCTTTTCGTAGGGCTTGGAAGAGTGGGAGATTTTTCTCTCCGGCTTTAGAGATAAATCTCCCAAGGGCTGCTAGGCGCCCGTTAAGCCACTGCACCTCTTGAAGACTTTTGGGTGATCTCATATCAAGGATGGCTTTGACCTTTTCCGGATTTGCTTCTATTCCTCTTTGAGTTAGTATGAATCCAAGAAATTTCCCTGATCGGACACCAAAGGCGCACTTGTTCGGATTTAGGCGCATATTGTAAGTCCGAAGTGACTGAAAGGCCTCTTGTAAATCTGGCAGGTATTCATCGGTTTTCCGGCTTTTCACCAGGATGTCATCTACATAAGCTTCAACATTTCTGCCAATCTGCTCCTTGAAGACTGTATTTATGAGCCTCTGGAAGGTGGCTCCGGCATTCTTTAGATCGAACGGCATCACCTTATAGCAATAAGTTCCAGTGCTTGTAATGAAGGATTTTTTTTCTTCGTCGTCTTTGGCCATTCGGATTTGATTGTAGCCTGAGAAGGCATCTAAGAAACTCAACATCTCATGTCCCGTCATAGAGTCGACCAAACTATCAATCGAAGGTAGAGGGAATGAATCTTTTGGACAAGCTTTATTTAAGTCCGTAAAATCCACGCACATTCTCCATTTTCCGGATGGCTTTTTCACTAGAACTACATTAGCCAACCAGTCTGGATAATGCACCTCTCAGATAAATCCAGCCTTTAAAAGGTTTGACACTTCTTCTTCCGCAGCCTTTTGTCTTTCCTGTACGGAATTTCTCCTTTTATGTTTCACAGGCTTGAACGACTGATCTATGTTGAGGAGGTGCTCAATGACATCTAGCTTCACGCCTGGTATATCTTCTGATAACCAAGCGAAGAGATCGGAATTTGTCCTTAGTACCACCATGAGACTTTCTTGCTGCACTATTGTCAAAGCTACACCAATTCGCACTGTACGTTCCACTCTAGTTGTGTCTAGAGGAATTGTAAGCAATTCTTCAACTGGTGTAGGTCGAAGTTCTTCATCTTCCCGTTCGGCTATTCTGCTGACCAACATGGCTTCTGAAACCCTTGTTTTGTCTTTGTTTAAAGCTTTCCCTTTGAGGGTTGAGACATAGCATTGCCGTGCCAAGGGTTGATCTCCTCTCACTTCTCCACTACCACTCTCAGTCGGAAATTTGAGGAGCAGATGATAAGTAGAAATTACGGCTTTCAGGGCATTGAGGGTTGGCCTACCAAGAATTACGTTGTAACTTGAAGCACAGCGCACAACCAGAAAATTTGTTGTCACTGTTGATGATCTTGGTGATTTTCCTACCGTAACTGGTAAGGAGATCATTCCTTCAGGCTGTATTACTCCTCCGAAAAATCCCACTAAGGATGATTTTACGGGGGGCAAGTTATCCGCATCATATCTCATTCTTTCAAAAGCACTCCAAAACAGAATGTCAACTGAACTTCCACTGTCTATCAGAACTATTTTCATTTGGAAGCTGGAAACCATGATGCGTAAGCATGACAAGCGCCATCATGGGGTAAGCGAATCCCCACGACGCCGTTGTCGCAAAATGATGGGAGCATTAATTGGCCGGTGATCTTCTTTTCTGGGCGCTTCGCTTTCTCGCTACTCCCCACCATTCGGGCATAGCTTTTCTGAGAGGCGGAGCTTTCACCACCACACCCAGGACCGCCGCTAATAAATCCGACCATCTCTCCTTTTTCTTCTTCAGGCTGTGACGTTTTAGGCTCTTCTTGAATATCAATGTTGATATACTGCTCCAACTGTCCCCTTCTAAAGACGTCTTTTATGGCGTTCATCAAATGGGTACATTTTTCAGTGTCATGTCCTCTAGCTTGATGAAACTTGCAATATCTCTTACTATTCTTTTGTCGTTCGGGATTTCTTGCAGGTTCTGGCCATGTCAAGAGCTTTTGTTCTTTGATTTGCATAAGGATATGGCTTCTGGTTTGGTTTAATGGAGTGTTGTGATCGTATCTGACTATTTTCCCTTCTCTTGTAGATTCTCTGGGTTGCGGTATGTGTCGTTGAGGGCGTGCTGGAGTTTCAGGACCTCTATTTTCATCCCTATTGTCCTTACGTGACCCACCTTCCCTTAGGATTTCTATGGGCCTTTTGTTAACATTTGGAGGGGTTTTTCCCTTCTGGATTTCTATAGGGATGCGTCGTGCCTCTTCTTCCCAACCTGTATAAATTTCATCAGAATTGATATATTTCTGGGCATGTATCATGAGGGCGGGGATGGTTTTTGGTGGATCCAAAGTGAGGGAAAAACGGAAAGGGGATTCTAGCAAACCCCCCATCAGAATAGTTACAGCCATGCGCGGTATAAGATCCGCCACATTTGCTGCTTCATCTATGAAGCTGTTGAAATAGGCTTGGAGTGTTTCGCCCCCTCGTTGGTTAAAGCGCAGAAGGGTAGATGAAGTTTTCTTTTGCTTTGAATAATTAGCAAAATAAGCTAGAAAACGATCTGCTAGAATTTGAAAAGAAGGAATTGTACTAGATGAAAGATCGACAAACCAGTCTTGCACTTTTCCTTCTAAGGTGGCGGGAAAAGCTCGGCACATACGAGCGTCGGTAATTCCAAAAAGCAACATCTTCGATCGGAAAGACTTCAAGTGACGAGACGGATCGGTTTTGCCTTCATATGCCATCATTGCAGGTGGTCGGAAACTATCGGGAACTTATTCCTCCAATATTTCCTTGATAAAGGGTGAGCATATGTTGAGAAAATGTCGTTCGGATTTCTGGTTTCCTCGAGAGGGGCCCTGCCTCTGTGTTCTTCTATCCACAGTTGGAACAGATGGACTATTCCATTCGGTTCTTATCCTTTCCGTTCTTGTATGTTGTTCCATTCTTGTGGCAGCTTGTTCTCGGCGTCGAACGGAAGGAGGTTCTGAACTAGCTGAGAAGGCGGATCTCTCTCTTCTGTCTCCGTGAGTACGAGTCCTTGTCCTTCCTCTACTTTCGGAATTGGCTAGTAGGGCTGTTGGCATATTTGGTGGGGCTTGTGTGGGAGGAAGTGACGGGTGAGTCAAAGTATGAACAGCTTGAGCCAATTGCTTTAGTTGCTGTTACATGTTAAGGTAAAACTCCGGGATGGATTCCTGGGGTGGGACGGAAGGATTTTCTGTTGGAGGTACGATGTGTGGATTGTCCAACGGGATCTCCCCATGCCCTCGGACTTCGCTAGGTCCTTCAGGAGCTTAAATCTTCTGGTAGTGATCATTTAGCTTTTTGTAAGGTCCCTACGGACGGTATGGCTATTAATGCCAAAAGCGGTTCACCGCACACTTTAGCTCTTGTTGCCTCGTGATCACAGTCTCGACCTTCACAAACGGCAAGGTTAAAATTTATAGTTGGTGTGGACGCTTACTTCTGCTTATGAACAGGGAACACAGAGAACACCTTGGAATTCCGATCTGAATTACCCACTGATGAATCTGTAAAAAGGAGAAGGTAGTGATCGGAATTGGGCCTTCTGCCAGGATTTAACTCCGATGCTTAAGTCAGAGAACTTGAGTAAGAAGTCTTAGACATGTAACGTTCTTGGTGTCATGATTTTTCGGATTATGTTCTCTCTGTCATTGGTCTTATTTTATAGTAGGTTAGAGGCGGTTGTTAGAGAATATCTTGAAAGGCGGTGGAGTAAGGCGGTGAGTTGAGTAAATATCTCCTAAGGCGGTAAGAAAATATCTGCCTATTGTGTAGGTGTTACGTAAGTAAATAGAATGAATATCTGCCTACTGTAGAGGCAAGTGGATAAGATCTACATACTGTAGGGGTGTTAGATATTTCCTTACCCAGGTGGTTATAAGCACCTTATGAGACCTTCACGTTTTGTGGGTAAGAAGGTTGTTATAATTCCGTCGGACTTGTTTGTAGGATTGAACCTTCATGTTATTTGCCGAACGGAATTGTACTAAGTGCCCTGGTGATATTGCCACGTGGTAAAGATATGTGGCCCTGTGTATGACAGGTGGCTATTTAGGTCGATGACACGTGTCTTACCAAATATATAATAAATTCTTATTTATAAATTATAACTTCATTTTTTTATTTTTATATAATTAAAAATATAATTTATATAATAAATAAAATCTATATTTGATAAGATTTCAACTAATTATATAAAATAAAATAAAAATTTAAAAATCGATTCTCAATTCTCATAGATACAAATATAAACAAAAAATATTTTTAATAAAAATACGATGTTGGAGTGGAAGGCGGACAGTGTGGCGCGTGTAGGTGCATTGCTGTGGCCCGTGGACGTGCGGTGTCGAGGACTTCGGCGTGGAGGTGCGCCGCTCGCGGCCGTGGACTGGAGTCTAGACACTGGGCATGTGCAACTGCGGTGGAGTCACTGGGGTTGGGTGGTGTCTTTTGCTTATAGTGTTTACTTCTAACATAAATATAAAATAATGTGAGCCTTTGAATCAAAGATCCAACAGTTGATTTTTATTAACTATTAGAAACATAAATACAATATAAAATATTATAATATTATAATATATTATATAATATATATTAAAATATAATTTTGAGTTTTCGAGCCAAGCTCGACTCAGCTAGAACTTGGCTCGAAAATTAATTTTGAGTTTGAAATTGAAGAGTCGAGCTCGAGCTGCTGATTAATAATTTGATCGTTTTATAGCCATAGTTTGTAATCAAGTTGATATAATAATAATAATAATAATAATAATAATAATAATGATATATGTTTATATATTCTTGTTATTTCACAAAATGGTCAATGGCCACTTACTTATTTTTCGTACTAATGTGGAACTCGTGTTGGTGACTTGGTGTTATGAACCAGGACATTTCAAATTTTGAACCACGTCACAGTCAGAAAAGGAAGCTTGGAGGGCAATTCATGGAGTGCACGGGAGCCAAGGCTCCCCTGCCAAGAGGACAGAGGGTAGCGTAGAAAAGGAGGCATGGCTTCGAAGTCAAAGCGTGCCCCGGGGGGGATTGGGGTGGGGTTTACCCAACTTGACCTGGTGATATGACTTTATTATCTTTTGTACCAAAATTATTATATGATCTTGTTTGTAACCAAGTTGAATAAACATAACCAACAATATATGAGGTCTTTTTATATCTGCTCTTTTATTAGAGCATTTCTATCACAGAGGGGGATCGGAGGGCAAAAGACAATTCTCACCCTCTTGAAAAATGAGATGTCAACATCACGCACATAAGCACACAACCAATGTGCGGGACCCACCTAATCGGGCGTCCGCCCTGACAAATTTTGTCCGAGCGCTCAAACGAGCAAATAGTAGGGCCCATTAATTTTTTATACTAAAACGGTTATCAAAAGATTCATATTAGATTATTTTATTTTAAAATATAAAGTAATGGATACATTCCAACGACCATATTTTTATAAAATTAAATAAATATTAAAAATTTAAAATTTTATCATATAAATACCCAACACCATCTCATAACTCTCCACACATTTATATCAACAAAAACTCCCTCTACATTCTTATTGTTTTTTTTTATATTCGGAAATTTCAACTGCAACCTTGGGTAGCTCGTGGTCCACCACCGAAGATGTGTTGTTGTGCCAATATTGGGGAAAAGTTGTCCATAATTCGTTGACGGGGAATGAGATGAAAAATGCAAGAATGTGGAGCCTCATCCATGAAAAATTCATATCGGCAAATGATGAATTTAATTCTCGCCATCTGAAAATGAGTATGTCTAACAGATGGAAAGTGTTGAATAAATCGCTAGAATATTGGAGGGATGCTTTGAAGAAAGCATTAGAAAATTATCAAAGTGGCACCAATCTTGGGGATAAGGTACTTTTTTAATTTAATTTGTTTAATTAAATATTTAAAATTGTAACTTAATTTTTTTATTTAAATATATACTTACTTGATTCATTTATTTGTATTAGCAAATTCAAGTACAACGTTGGTACAATGCTACTGCCAAGAAGGAATTCACTCATTTTCAATGTTGGGAAGTTGTTAAGAACTATCCACGATTCATGATTATCCAAGAATTTCAGACTAAACATGTGACATCGACTGAATGGGCGCCAACATCCCAAGAGCCAACAACATTTAATTCTCCTAGTGATGAGGGGACACCAATTAATGCTGCTACAACATCACCATTCATACGTAGGAGGGCGTCACAATTAGGTAGAGTGGCTAGACCGACAGGAAGAAAGAAGTCGAAGCAAGCCGCCGGTTCATATAATCCGAACACGGCTAAGTATCTTGAGGAATTAGCCACAACAGGTAAACTCAACCTTGAAAGAAATAGAGAAAAAGATGCATTTGAAACATATAGATTTGAGACACTCCAAAAGGATAAAGAATACGACCGTCAACTACAACAAAATCTAAGGGATCGAGAGGTTATGGCCATGGATTGCTCGGCATTTTCTCCCTATAGGAAAAAGTTTTGGAAAGCAAAACATATGAAAATATGAGGAGGAGAAGTCTTTTTAATGAAACCACCCCTAGTAACATGAATGAAGGCACCCCTAGCAACATGAATGAGGGCACCCCTAGCAATATGGATGAAGATCATACATCAACAGATTGGTTCGATTAGATGTCTTCCTACTTGTTTAGATTATCATGTTTAATTAATGTATTTTTTTAAATTTTAATTAATGTAATTTTTTTTATTTTAATTAATATATTTGCTTTGCTTTGTTTTAATTAATGTTATTTATTTAAATTATGTTTATTAAAATAAAAACTAACCTTTAACTAACTCAAAATATAAAAAAAAATATTTATAAATAGTGATTGTCCGGGCAATTGAAGGTTTGGGGTGGAAGTTTTTTTTGGATGAGTGAATTGCTATGGCAATTTTGACCCTGGCAATTCTGGCCCGGGCAGTTGGAGGTTTGGGGTGTAAGTGCACTTAAGAGTGCACGTTTTCCTCCGGATGAATTTGGGATTGAATCGCCAAATACCACGTTTATATACGCCTTTAACTTCTCTTGTGGGTGTGTCTATCATCTTTGTTAAAACTAAATAAAAAAATAAAAATAAAAATAAAAATATGTTTATTTATTCTAATTCTAGTAGAAATTGAAATTTTAATTAGATTATACTTTTAATTAATATAAAAATATATTTTTTAATTTTAAAATCCGGATTAGATTAGGATTTATTTCAAATGAAAAAATCGCACATTCTTACTATAGGATGTGCTAAATTTATTCTATGGCAGTTAAAATGATGGCAGGGACCAGAGTAGAAGGGGATTTGGAAAAACAAAGGAAAATAGAGGCCACGCCAAGAGAATAAAACGGAGAAGAAAACCGGTATAAATAGAGAAGAAGAAACGGTATATATATATATATATATATATATATATATATATATATATATATACCATGGTCATTTCTATGTAACAGATGATTATTATGAAAAATATATTAGTGAGGCCCAATTTGGTTACAAAATAAAAAATTATAGCATAATTTTAATTATGTAGGAAGTGAAGATGATTATTACAAAAATTTTGAAATATTTTATTATTACAGAATGAGTGTTTGGCTAGCATAATAAATAAAAAATAAAAAAAATATTTTTTACTAGAGAGGTATTTTGGAAATTTTGGAACCCTTAATTAAAGTTGTAACTATGGTTAAGATCATCTAATTATTTTCTATTAACAGAACCTAACAACATGGGCATATCGATCAACAATTCAACCTGTTTTTTTTTCAAGGGTAAATATGCAATTATGAAGCTTTTGAGTGGTATATAATCAATTTTTTCCAAAAAAAAAAATCATCTTAGGGGGAGGACAGAAAAAGGGGAGACGATCACGAATTTTACAATGTTAAAATATTCCACTTAGAGTGAAATATTTTTTTTATGTTGTAATGCTTATGATATGCCATAATTTCATGCCCTCAAGTAACTAACCCAAACACCTAACATGACATAATCTCCACAAAATATAAAATTATGACATAATGTACGGATTATGCCATAATTTTGGTTTACCCAAACAGGCCTTGAATATTTTTTTTCGAGGGGTGGATAAATCATATTTATTAATTTAAAATCAAGAGTTTACATAAAAATAAATTACATAAAAAAAACTATATGATAGAGTTTGGGATCCGGAATATTGGTCGGTTCCGAGGTTTCCAAAGTGATCATACTATGATAAGGCAGGGTCCGTCTATATGTCGTCGCCCCAGTGTCCTCAAGGTCATCTACCAAGGGTGAGTCTAGGTCCTTCCTAGTGAAGGTCAGGGTTCTTTTTGTTACAGACTCTATCGCCATCAATTTTAGCCCCTTTGATATGTGAGTTGCATTAAACCAAGAAATTATTACAAAACTGATATACATGTATTTATGTGAAAACGCATTGTTTATCATAAAAGCTTTCCACTCCAAACTCCTTTTTACTCGGACAATTATTATTCATATATCAGTTAGTTGGGATATGTTGCAGGTTACTAAAATAACTTTTAAATAATTTTTTTGAAATTTTTAAAAATAAATTTATATTTTTTATAATATTTTACTGATTTATCACATATCACTAAATTATTTGGTTAGAGACCGAAATCTAGATTTTCAATTATCCATTAAATTATCAACCAAAATTTGAGTAAAAATAAAAAAAATAAAAATAAAAAAGACACGCACGAAACGGCTAATTAATAACTTAAGCTACGTTTGGATAAGGAGAATGGAAAGGAAAGGAATGGAGAAGGGAATGAAAAGGAGAAATGAATGAAAAGGAAAGAAATGAGAAGGGAATGATTACCTTGTTTGGATGGGAGGTAATAGAAAGATAATTTATTGGGAATAGGAAAAGTAAAAAAAAGGGTTGTGATACAATTACTTTTATACCCTTGATATAAAAATGAATTTATTTCTTTATAAAATACTTTGATTAGCATACTTCGATTTAATTAAATAAATCATGATGATTGTTTATATACAAAATATATAATACATGTCCCAATAGAACCCAAATCCTAATTCAAATATATCTTGATCTTGATATATTGAGAATTAAAATTTAAATACGTCCTTATCTTAATTGTCTTAGGACTCAAATTCCAAAATTGCCCCTGAAAGCATATTTCGAGGCAAACTCAAATTCCAAAATTGCCCTTGAGAACATATCTCGAGGCAAGCTCAAACTCCAAGATGGACCGAGAATACATATCTCGAGGCAATCTCAAATCTCAAGATAGCCCGCGAACACATATCTAGAGGCGATCTTAAATCCAAAAATAGCCTGAGAATACATATCTCGAGGCAATTTCAAAGTCAAGATAGCCTAGGAATACATATCTCGAGGCAATCTTAAATCCAAAGATCTTCTAAGAGCAGATCTCAAGGCAACTTAAAGAATGCAAATCTCGAGATGGTTGAAAAACACACATCCCGAGGCAAAAAATGATATTTTAATAAATAAATGAAAATAATAATAATAATATATAACCTGATAAGATCAAAATTCAAATGACGTTGATCTTATCATGGTCAAATTTTGTTGGATCTCCACTCGATTTGTGAGATTAGTGGGATTTCACGGAAGAGAGTTTTTTAAAGAGAGACCAGAAAGAAGAAAAGGGGGAAAAGATCAGAGAAAAAAAAAAGAGGAGAGCTTTCACCCTTTCTGCGTCGTCCCGCCGCTTCTCACCCGTCGCCTCTCCTTGACGGCCACCCTTTGATTATGCCCGAGGCGGTGGCGTCGCCGCCGAATGACGGCGGTGTGCAGCGGCTACGCTATCCGCCCGAGAGCAACAAAGCGCGCCCAAAGCACGCTTAGGAAGCGTGGAAAGCGTGCAGTGCTCTGGCGCATAAGCGCTGGGCGGCAGCCTTACCAAGGCGTGCGAGCAGCGCCACCGAGCTCTGCTACAGCGCCTGAGAAAAGCACACCTCCGCTTCAAATGCGCAGGCACAGCCACCTTAGCCCAGATGCCGGGTTTTACCTCGCACGCCCCTCCTCCAACCCCCAAACTTGATGCCCTTGTTGGAGACTGAAGCTACGTTACCGTGCTGAATTTGTTGCTGCAGAAGCCTTGAAGTTGTTGCTGTCAACATTGGGCTGCTGCTGAAATTACTGCCTATCGTGCAAATTTGGAGCTGTCGCGTTGTTGCTATAGAAGCCCCGAGAAGTTCTTTGTTGCCAGAGATTCACTGTGTTGCCGGCTGAGAACACATTTTCTGCCGCTGACTTTCTTTATTCTTTGTTGCTATGAAGCTGTTGCATCGCTAAACCTGTTGGTGTTTGGAACTGCTGCCGTTGCGGTTTAGGCTGCTGCTGTTGCTTGATAATTGTTGAGGTGCCGCTACTGTGCTGCCATTTCAAGAAGAAGATTGTTGCTGCAATGCTGATGACGTTGTTGCTGATTTTGCTGTCACTACGTTGCTGGAGAAATTGACACTCCTAGACAAAAAGAGAAGCTGCGTGTTGAAAGAGAAGAGGACCAAGCTGTTGCTGCATTGCTGTCCAGAGCTTTAAAAAAAGAGAAGAATTAGATGCGTTGTTGTGCTGGATATTGTTGTTGGGATTTTGTTCTTTGCCATGGAAAAGTTGGCTTTATTCATTCTTTGTAAGCGTTCTTTGCTGATCTTGTTGGGCTATTATGCGTTATTTGTGAAGGCTGATGTTGTCTTTGCGCTAATGATGTTGTTGACTTTGTGATCTTTGATTATGATCTTTGTTCTTTGCCATTATAAAAGAAAGGTTGTTGGATGAAGATTACTGTTGCTGTTGTTGTCGCAATTGTTCTGTGTTGCTACAAAATAAAGAAAGGAGTTTTAATTGATGCTTTTGTTGCAAATTGATTGAAGATCGGTCCAACTTTGAAGCCAATTCTTGAAGAGCGGCAATGCTACAACGCCATTATAAGATGGAGGTTGTTCCTAATTCGCTGTTGCACTGTGGTGTTGAAGAAACCGTGTTGCTGCCGCTGTTCCGTGCTGTGTTGCTATGCAATTTGAGATGTTAATGACACAGATAAAAGAGCTGTTGCTGCTATAGTTGTGTGGTGAAGAAAGCACCCTTACACTAAGTAGATAAAAGTAATTGTGATATTCGTGATAAATCCTCAAAGAATATGGATTTTTGTACGACAGAATGTCATAAACGAATTTCAATCTATCTGTGTTTGTAATTCGAGGCCCAAAGTTAAGTTGCTATGGAGTAGACGATGGTTTGGAATAAGATTGTTTCATAACTCAAAGCAATTTTAATGTGAATAAGAGCTTGACCAAGTGCCATGGTGCTGATGAAAGAAACCCCGTTCATTCAAAATCTCATCAACTGCAAATACACATTGAAGTTTATGGCAATTTGTATTTTTATTTAAACTTGTAGAGCTGTAGTTGTAATAAGAAAAAAAAAACAAGGCTACTGTTATTATTTATATGCAACTGGGTTTTTTGCTGCTGCTGCTGTGATGCTGATGAGGCTGCTGCTATTATTTTGTTGCAAAAACAAACAAAAAGGAGAAAGCAAGGCTGCTGATGAGAAGAAAGGGATTGCAAATGAAGTCATGATGTTTCATTGGCGCGTCGAGTCTTTCCTAAGTCTCGCTGTTCATTCCAATGAAATAAAAGAGGAGAAAATCTGATTGTTGGCAATATCTCCGGGCTGAAAATCATTGTTGGAGTCTTTCTCCTTTGATTCCATGGCTATTTATACAATCTCATGTCACAAGAAAATAACTATAGATGTCGGAAAGAAAGTGTTTCAAAGACTATGTTAAATACTTTCTTGTGTGAAATGCACAAAAAACTACTTGATGGAATGCCTTAAAGAAGTATGCATATGTTTAAATGTGAAAGAAAGGAAGCAGCTTGAGAACCAAATTGGAAGTTCTAAAGCATTCCAGAGAAAGAAGGTATCACCAGTCCCCTTGGAAATTAATACTTGGAATGCACTGCTTTCTTGGAGATACAAGGTAAAAGAAGATTTTCCCGGAAGCTGGAAGCATGAAGTCAAAGAGCATGCAATAGCAACCATGCTAGCATTGGTGGAATTGCTTGATAGCAAGAGTTTCGCCCAACTTATGCGAATTAAAACACCCTTCTGATCTTTGAAAGAATGAACGGAAGGCAGAAGCTTGAAACAACAAAGGTGTTGCGCTTGCCAAATGGATTATCAAATGAACTGTGTAGACTTTGTTTGCAAGGGCCAATTTGGTGAAAATTGAACCCCTTCAGAATTCATCCAAGAGACCACTACAACCATTATAGTACTATAAACAAAATCCATGCAAAGAAGGTTGCAAAACAAAATAAGAAGAAAGTCACATGGAAGTTGCTGCAGTCATGAAGCAGAAGAAATGAACGAGCTGTAAAACAGAAAAGGGAGAACAGTTGAAGAAGATTGCCGTGATTCATGTCGGCATCAAGAAAAAGGAATACCCATTTGCAGCAATAGTTGAAGGAGAAATCACTTGCTTCAGAACTAAAAAAATATTTTTCCAAGAGCATAAAGAATATGAAGAGAAAATAAGCCAGGTGTCTTCGACATACAATTGCAGCAGAGTGTGAATCTTCCGAACTTGAATATAGCATTCAAGAAGCCTATGTTAAGATTGAATGGTATGAGACTGAGCTAAATGACCTTAAGAGGGAGTCTGGTAACAAAGTTCAAGAGTTGGTTGATTTGCAAAAATGTGTCAACCACCCTCTATTCAAACGTTAATAACTTTTGCTAGAAAACTCTGATCGAGGTGAAATTTGTGGCATTGGAAACTAGACATCTAGAGTTTTCCAACCATGTATGGTACAGTTCCTATCTGTGGCCCAGTTGGTATATATTTTCAGGGAAAACGTGGGCAATTCCTGCAGTTTGATCAGCTCGACCACCTTCTATTCAAGCGCTGATAACTTTTGCTACATAACTTCGATCGAGATGAAATTTGGGGCATCGGAAACTAAACATTCAGGGCTTTGTAACCATATATGGTGTGGCCCATATTGATGTTGGTACAGATTTCAGTTACAAGGCAGGGTAAGACTGTTGTAAACTTATGGGTTGTTGGCGACCATAACATGTATCTTAAGGCGGTGGTACAACGGCATGAATTCAAAGGGGATGGCTAGGTGGAAGGCGGCATTCCTAAATAATCAAATAAATAAATAAATAAATAATATGTATGAGCATCTTATGATGATGTAATGAAAGTCATGATAAATAAAGATCATTTTCATATTGTGTTCCTCGTTGCCTCTACTTGTACTCTTTTGCCCTTAATCGGCGGTTCCCAAAACTCTGTTTGGGTAATTAATAATAGAGGCTTTCCTCTATTAGGAATGGAAGAACCCACAAAAATAAAAAATACGATATTTGTGATTCGATATGTTGCCTGGTGTCTCTTCACAGACACGATACTAGGCGGGTATTTTCGATCCCACAATGATAAAATATAAATATCCCAATTTAATCATTTTTTATTTAATTAATATAATTAAGAAAAATTTGTCATGCAAAAATATTTATAATTCACCTAATCATTTAATTAAGAACAATTTTTAAAATTTAATTATTAAATTAACAACTAATTTTAATAATCAATTATTATGTTTAAATTTTTTTTAATTATAATAATTAATTATTTTAATTAATTGAGGGGTAAATGGATCATTTGTCCATTTCTCCTACGGAAGGAATGCCTATTCTCCCAATTAAAGAATCTCAATCTTTTACAAAGGGTATTTATTGGGGATAATGAAACCCCTTTGAAAGGGAATGATGCGCTCATCCAAACTTACTGTTTCTTTCTAAAAGTATTTGTTTTTAAGTATTGGTGAGCCCACTATTGCCCGTTTAAATGCCAGCTGCAGATTGGGAGGGCTTATGCCTGTTTACCTGGCGGCCCTATAGTGATAATTTTGGGGCACTTGTAGTATATTGGGAGTAAATTCAACCGTATGGATGGGAAGATAATAGAAAAATAAGCTAGCACGTCCATTTTCATACAATTCGGTTACTGTTTCGTCCTCCCATTTAACGGTTGAAATTTTATAAAAATTTGAACGGTCCAGATTTTTAAAATTTCAACTATTAAGTAGGAGGATCAAACAGTAACTAAATTATATGAAAATGGATGTGGTAGCTTATTTTTCCATTATCTTCCCATCCATACGGTTGGATTTACTCCCACCATTCTACAAATGCCCAAAATTAATAATGTAGGGGCTGTTGTGCAAACAAGCACACCAGCCCCCAAATCCCCCGCGCACCTCCCTGAGACACAGAATAACTTTTAATATTTGTGGGTCCCACTGTTGTAAAAAAACAATACTAATGTTGACTCATTGATTTATCTACTCAATTATGTATAACAAACTAATGTTTTTATTTGCATTCAAATAAAAAGACTTTTCTATATACTTTCCCGGTTTCATTACTATCAAATATTAATTAAAAGTAAAACAAAATAATGAAAATATAGAGTAAGTTTTTATTGATGTAAATATATGGCTAACTATAAAACAGTGTTAGATATTCATTTAAATAAATCCAGAAAAATCTAGACTATTGATAAAGAGTCAACCGTCCAAATATATGCTAATTCATAAATTAAAGAAATAGACAGGTTTTTAAAATAAAGTTAATAGATAATAAACTATTGATCTCAGTCACTCTGTTTTACTTTTTTTTTTTATAATATTAGGGGTATGTAGAGAATTAGGTTGTGTTTGGATAAGAGGAATGGAAAGGAAAAGAGTGGGCATGGGAATGGAAAGGAGAAGGGAATGAAAAGGAAAGGAATTGGAAGTGTAATGATTACCTTGTTTGGATGGGAGGTAATAGGAAGGTAATGTATTGGGAATGTGAAAAGTAAGGAAAAATGTTGTGATATAATTACTTTTATACCCTTGATATAAAAATGGATTTATTTCTTTATAAAATACTTTGATCAGCATACTTCGATTTAATTCTTATAATTAATTTTTTTTAATTAAATATAAATATCCCAATTTAATATTTTTTTATTTAATTAATATAATTAAGAGCAATTTGTTATGCAAAAACGATTATAATTCACATAATCATTTAATTAAGAACATTTTTTTAAGATAATTATTAAATTAACAATTAATTTTAATAATCAATTATCCTATTTAAATTGTTAATTATTATAATTAATTATTATAATTAATATTTACCTATAATAATCAATTATTATATTTAAATGGTTAATTATAATTTATTATTATTATTATTATTATTATTATTATTATTATTATTATTATTATTATTATTATTATTTACTTATAATAATTAATTATTAGAATTAGTTGTTAATTATAATAATTAATTATTATAGTAAATTGAGGGGGCAAATGGGTCATTTGTCCATTTCCCTCTTCCGTTTTAATTATTATAATTTATTTATTTTAATTAAATAAATCTTTATAATTAAATATAAATATTGATATTTAATCATTTTTTATTTAATTAATATAATTAAGGACAATTTTTTTATGCAAAAATGATTATAATTCACATAATTGTTTAATTAAGAACAATTTTTTAATTTAATTATTAAATTAACAATTAATTTTAATAATCAATTATTATATTTAAATTGTTAATAATAATAATAATTACTATAATTAATATTTAATTATAATAATTAATTATTATAATTAGTTATTAATTATAATAATTAATTAAGAGGGCAAATGGGTAATTTGTCCATTCCCCTCATGGGAGGAATGGCCAATCCCGCCAATTTGGGGGGAATGGCCAATCCCCTCATGAAGGGATTCCCAATCCCTTACAAAAGGGATTCATTTCACTTGAAAATATAAGCAGTGAGTGCTCGATTTTTTGGGGTGATTCTATCCACTTCTGAGGGGAATGAATCCCCGGATCCAAACGGACTAATAAATAATTATCTCAAAAATTAATTTATAATTAAAATTTTTAAATATTTTAAAAATAAATAATTTATTATTGATTTCTAAAATAATGTTTTAATTATTTTGAGATTTTTAAAAATTATTTATTTATTATTTAATTGTGTGTGTTTGAGTTTAAGGTTTACCTGTTAAACAATTTCTCTTTTTTAAAAAACCATGGATCCCACCGTTGCCCATTTCTTTATTTCTGAAAACATTGTTCCGTGAATCTGCCAGGCACCGCCTTGATGGACAGCGGTTGAAGTTTCCGATTACTTGCAGCGGACGTCACCTAAAGTTTATATATAGTGAACGAATGGCAAAGAGCTAAAAAGAGGTTCATGTTAGAACAACGTCGGCTGAAGCTCATAAATGGGTTCAGAAGAAGAGCCATTGTCCACATCAGCGCAAGAGCCAAGTCGGAGCAACGTCGGCGGCTACAAGCACCAAACATGGCTGCCGACCATCGGTATGGTCTTCTTAACCGTCAACTCCATCACAGCCGTATATCGGTCTATCAACGATCCATGGACGGTGATGTTCATCGTCACTGCTTACGCTAACGTTATATTGCTCGTATACTATATGCGCAACATCGACAAGATGCCGGAGATGAAACGGCCGGTGAGGATGAAGGCCACGGTCTGGACACTCGCCTCTACGCTCACCGTCTTGTTTACTTATAGAGTCTCAATCATGTTGCCGGTGTTTCTTGCCATCATCGTTTGGCTCATGGCTTGCGTTATCGTCTTCGGTGGTTTCTATGCCCTTCTTGTTAACCGCGAAGAACCGGACCTCTGCAACAAAGGTGCGGATAAGGTGTAACTCCATCATATGATAGATACCAGTATACCACCACTATGTATCATCATATTGAGTACGTACACCTGTGATAAGTTAAAAAAAAAAAGAAAAATAGTTTAATAATGTGTTATTATGAAAATACATTAGATGGAGTTTGATAAGAGATTATGTAAGAATAGTTTAATGTGAATTGTTATGTAACATTTGAATTTCATAGTAATAAATAAAAATCTCACTTTCGTTTTTTTTTTTTCCCTGTGTTTCTCTGGAGTTTTCTTTCGTTTCATCTCACCCAAGTTGGTCATCTTGCTTCGTTAGTTTTGGCCATGTCGAAGTTGCTCTTCACTATCTGGGAAATCCGATAAGATCTTGCCTTGCTGGAGTTACTGTTCAACTGATCTCGTGACGATCCAATTGTTGGAACCGGTTAAAGGAAATGCTTTGAACAATGTGATTGAAGCTTGCGAGTTACCGAAAATAATTTAAGCCTAATCACGAGTGTTTAACTTCGGTCAAAGATCACAACAATGATATTACGGCATGATATAACAATCTTTGTCTTGCATTCGTGTTCCTGAATTGAGAAGAATAAATGCTCTTTGAGGAAGAGATAATGAAAAAAGATGCAGGAGGAACTACTTAATTATCATGGCACACTACTCTCCCGCTTTCTTAAATTAAAAATAAGATTTTGTGACTTGATATGTAATAATAATAATAATAATAATAATAATAATAATTATTATTATTATTATTATTATTATTATTATTATTATAATATGAATATGCACGATATATGTGGATGGAAAACGCTATATCCATATTAATTTTTACTTTACATGTTTGAAGAGGCTTTAGTGGCCGGATATAGGGTTTCTAGAGATGTGGATATTCATCCAACCAAACACACTAATTTATTTTTTGGATGTGGAATATCCTCATCCAAGGGATGAACGCTTACAAGTAAACACCCTAAAATCTAAATCCACTTTTTATATTCACCCAACCAAACAAGCTCAGGGATATTGGCGGGTAGAAATCTCCAAATTCTTTATTTTTGTTCATATTTGGTTTTCAAAATATTTTAAAGAAATATACAAAGGGTTGGGACAACTAACTCAAAAGGTGTTAAGTAAAATAATGATATAAAAAGATATTATGAGAATAAATAGGGGTTATGGGATATTATTAAAAGTTGATGGGTTGATAACTAGTGATTTTGTCATTTTTAAGAGAGTGGTAAGTAAAAAATTCCATAAATTATTTTGCACTTTCACCAAAATTGAAATCAACTTTTTTTTGCTCATATATCCAACCGAACACCAAAAATTTTATATCCATTTTGTACATCCAACCAACAAAACAAACCTTTATAAACTAACATTCCTATGTATCCATATCTCTGGGGATCCTCGTACAAAGGATGAACACTCACAAACAATCAAACACCCCTACAAAGTCAAACTTCATGGATGTAGCTTGTCCCATCCACTTATATCCAACAAATCAAATACCCGCTAAATTCACTAACTATGGTGTAAAATTTGTCATGTTTATCGGGTAAAATTTGTGATGTTTATCGGGTAAATTTTTTGATATGTCACCTAACTATGAACTTATTTCATTTTGTGGTCTAAACTTTAATTTAAAGTAAAATGGTCACCCCACTTCAATTTTATTTCACCGGACAGTCACCCAGTGGATTCTAATTGAGATTAGCTGACGTGGTTGCTGGATTGTCCACGTAGATTATCCACGTCAGCCCTAAACATTAAAATATTATTTAAAAATAAGTATTTTAAATTAATTATTTTAACTACAATTAAATAACATCATTAAATAAATTAACTAAACCCTAACCCTAACCCTAAACCTTCATCTCCCACGGCCATCCTGGCGTTGATCGCCATCTCCCTCTCGCCTCGGTCGTCCAGCGCCGATTGCCATTGAAGAGGAGGCAGGGGAAGATGGAGGGTTTGGAAGTGATGGTGCGAGCTACTTCTAATGCCCGATCTCACTGGAGGTGATGCGGTCATCGGTGAACCTCTGCACAGGTGTCACCTATGACCGCACCTGCATCCCGCGTTGTCTCGACTCCGGACTCCAGAAACACCACCTGCCCCACCAACATGCTCCCCCTTCCCTCCACCCACCTCGTGCCTAATCTCACCCTCATCTTGCTTTGGTCCTTCCTTGACGACCACTCCAAGACCCCCCTACGGACCTTCTTCACCCGCCAGCTGCCTCTCTGAGCTCCTCGCTTTCCTCTCCGACCTGGACTGCGACGAGTTCGATAACCACTCGCTCACCGCCGTCTCGTCCTCCTCACCCACCATTTACTCCCCTTTTCGGCTCCGACGCCAATGATGATGTCGTTCGAGTCCTCGCGTTGGTCCTCATTGTGGATTTTATCGAAGACAAGACCAACCAGGCCATGATCCACACCCTCACTATTGATCTAAACTGATCGTCCACCGCACTAATCGAGACGTTGAGGAGAACAGAGCTAGAGGGGTGTGTGGATGCAACTAGTGTTCTGGACGCGATTAGAACACTAAAATTATTTTTTAAAAATTATTATTCTGCTGATGTGGTAAAATAAGTATGCCACATCAGTAAGATACTACCATGTGTAAATAAGAAAAATCATAAACTTATACCATCTGTGTTGTCATGACAGCGTCATGAACGATATTGAACAAAATACGGAAAATACAGAGGCTGTATTGAATATTTTTAAAATACATGGACAAAAATGAACATTGGGTTATAATACAAGGATTAATAGTGTATTTAGACTTCTTTTTTTTTATAGTATTGGTGACCCACTATTGCCAGTTTGAATTCCCGTGCGCCTACCCCGAGACATCATGTAACACCCTTATCCTTTTTACGACTCCGGTGCCACACCAGCCAGATTTAGGGAATGAACCCTAAACCTAAGGTTGTATTCTGCTAATTAGTGGGAAAATACAGCAACGGAAGGTAATAAACAAACTGAATAGATTAAAACACCAACAAATTCGGAATTTAATACAACACAAAAATAAATATTGTCTTAAACTTAATGTCTCACAACACTCGAAAACAAATAAACATAAACTTCGACGAATTGAGCCGTCTGAACATCATCATGAACTAGTGGCGGTGACAGTTGTAACACCCCCAAATCAGGAGCTCCAGATTGGGTGTGTTAATCCAAAAACATAACGTAAACATACATAATCCTTACATACTTTATTACATCTCCCAAGATCATATCAAAAGTTTAGGAGTTTAGGAGTTTAGGACACCATATACATTATTACAACCTTTTATACATAAGCAAATACTAAACACATAAACGTAAAGTCTTGAAGCGACCTAAGCGTCCTATTACGCCACTCTCTTCCTTAGACTTCTAGTTCACTTTGGGGTGGGAATCAAAGAAATAAAGGGTGAGCTGAAATAGCCCGATAAGGTAAACATGAACCGTATGCAGTAAAAACATGAGCTGTGAAAGTAGAATCATTGAAATAACAAAGTCATTGGAGGTACTAAACATCAAATATAAGCATCAAGCGGTGAATAGTGCGGATGTCATAAAACTTGTCAAGGCTAACTTTGTGACTTCATTCTTACTTTTCATAAATGTGTGGGGCTAACCGCCATGACACCATACTTATTATCCAGCTGGGTCTACCAATTCAGGGGATATGCTTTACCCAATGCATTGGAGGTACGTATAATTAGGGCCCACCCGTCAACATAACATTTATCCAGACTTAAAAAGCAGAAATAAAGCATTGAATCCCAAAGAAAATAAAGGATTTCAAATATTCCTTGTTCATAAGGAGGCCAGAAAATATAGCCATAGAGCACATATAAAGAATTCAACCATGGAAAAGCTTCAAGGTTAACCCATAGAATTCAAAATACTGCAAGAAAAGGGTTAACTTTACCCCGTCAAAAAAGTGGATCCCTTACCTTAGCTTGTCTTTGTCTTGTCTTACTGTCAACCCCCTTGTGGATTTTCTACGGTCATAATAAACGTGAGGTCATTGTCGTTTCAAACCTTTCGTTTACTCATATAGTTTAAAAGCATGATTGTTCAAGCTACGGTTGTCTTTTTGTAAATTTCATATACAAATTGATTTTAAGCTTAAAATTCATGAAAATTTACCGGTATGTACTTATAACCATTAAGTACCATTCCAGGTTCGGATCTTGTGAATATGAATAGATCTAAGTGGTCAAAACAAAACGTATTCACAGCAGGTTCGTAAAACTGCAGCAGTCTTGGTAGAAAATTCAACACAAGTCTGAGAAAATGTCCACAAATTCTGAAATTTTCGTATGTGGTAGATAACATCTTTTACTAAAACTTTATTATTTGTATCCAGTTCCAAATATCACTGGATGGTCCCCAGAAGTATGGTGACATGTCCAGTTTCCAGCAGAAGAACAGATCCAGCAGGCCCTTTTTGTAAAAATCATTAAAAATTGTATTTTTCATGAAAGTTTCTGAAATTTTGTAGTCATAAAGGAAACATCCAGATATACAACCTTTGTTCACAAAGTTTTTGAAAAATAATTCGTCTATTACTCCAGAAAGAGATGACAAGATCTTGTTTCCAGTAGCAAACTTGCACTAAAACAGACCAGCAGTCCCTCTTTGGAAAATCATTAAAAACTGGATTTTTCATGAAAGGTTCTGAAAATTTGCAGGAACGAAGGAGACATCATGATCTACAACCTTGGTATACAAAGTTTATGAAAAAGAATTCGTCTACTGCTCCAGAAAAGAGAAAGACAGTAGGAATACGATTGATTGTTAAAACACACTTATGTTCCTCTATGGAGATTAAAAACCTTTGTAAAACTCTTCAAAACATTGGAAAACTTATTCACATGGATGGTTATTTGTGTAAGAGATGAAAAACCATTGTAAAACTCTTCATAACTCATTCTTATGGATGGTTATGGATGGTTATATGTATAAGTATCAAAGAAAGTTGGTAAAAGGAAAACTTAATACTTGAAGACTAGTCTTGATCTTTGAAGACTCTTGAACTCTTGATTTCTGCAGGGCTTCACCAATGGAATTTATAGGATGAAGAAGAGAGCAAGAGAGCAAGAGAAAAGAGAAGAGAAGAGCTTGCTAAACTTGAGAAGAGGTGTGTATTTATAGAGAATGAGAAGCATGAACATTTCAATTATTTTGAGAAAAGATGAGGACAATATAGCAAATTAACAAGAGAAGAACTTCCTGGAAACATGTGATCTGGCGGTCAAGAATTTTTTTTTTTTTTTTTTTTTTGACATTTTGCAATTTAACCCCTATAACATCCCAAATTGTCATTTTGCAATTTAACCCCTATACTTCAATTAAATCTCAAACCTCCTTTCTCTTCATTAAAGACATAATTAGTCATTCTTCTTTTCTTTTCTTCATCTTGTTCAATCTATCATTCCACTTAGTGATTTATTGAAGTCGAAAAAAATCAGGGTATTATAGACGGCCCTCTAGAAGAACTCCTGCCTAACGTCCTGCTGAAAGCGATTATCAAAAGTGGGGAATTTTGAGCTCTTGAAGCTCGGTGGCCGAGAAACAACTTGTCGAGGTGTAAGCTGTACCCATTATAAAAATAACAAAGCTGTAAAGTAAAAGCGGCGTGTAAAACATGAATAGAAAATCTTTGGATTAAAAATCGAAATATCTTGAATCTTGAGCAAGTAAACATTGATCAAGGTATTCTCTTAAAAATGCATATCCGAGTTTACATTTCTACTGTCTTGTGAATTAAATATGAAACCGACATTCCACAGGTAATCGTACACTGTCCTCTCTCTCTCTCTCTGAGATGAGCTCTATCTCTAGAAGGCGAGGAACGCGGCATCATCTAATACACAAGACTATTCTCTGACTACACATCTACTTCAATACTGTATGGCCAGCGACCAACAAGTATATCTGATACAAGTGATCGACAATATATACGTACACTAAGCATCCGAAGGGATGGAAAGTGGGTTTTGATTTTTATAAAATGGAAGTGCTTTTAAAACAGATAGTTCGGACTTAAAACAGAATTTAAATAACCCCTCTCCTAACTTCGATTAATGGTACTCTCTACTAGCTCTACACGAGCCACCATTTGAATACATACATGTACATCAATAGAATGTAATCTAACTGTATTTGTAAATGTTTCTCTTTTCTGTTACCGAATACTAAGCATGAAAATGATTTTCATAAAACTCTGGAAACTTCATAAAACTCAGAGTTCATGCTTCTAAAACTGAAAACTGTATCGTATAAAAATACGGTAAAGACTCATGAACTGTACAGGTAGATTTCCCTCACCTTAGTCTGGTTCGAGCTAGATCTGGCTCGGTCCTTCAGCAGCAGACTTTCCCTTGCCCTTACCTAATGGTTGAAATAAGAATTCTATAAATAAGGAGTCCGTATTCTTGACTCGTACTCTAATATAAACTAATAGAATACGATGAGAATACGAAATTAACCTTTCTATCTAACTATTCTCATTTTCATTATTAACATAATTGATAACCTTAAGCATGCATTTCATGGAGATTAAGGTCCCTTAACATGCTTTCCTAAGATAACGTCTTGCTACAAATGACATGGATAGTCTAAAGAATTCATCAAAATTTCGGCAGCACCTCCTCTAATTGAAGGGCCCCGAAAATCTACAATCATTCACACACATAAACATCTCTTAATTAAGAATTAATACACCATAATTTCTAACATTCACAGCCCTACACATGAACCCATGATCTCAACTAGGGCTTTTTCCCCTTACTTAATCCCTTAATTCTGTAATTAATCGTAGGGTTAATCCCAAGGGCTCACAAATGGAGGTGAAGTGTTTGTAGGGCTGCAAGGAGGGCTGACTGTGGCGGTGGCCGATGAAGGCTGTGGTGAGGCGAGGCAGCCATGGCGAGGGCGGCCCGGCGGCGGGCTTCATGAGGCGATCTCTGGTACGTGGCGCAAGACTGGACCGGTAGCGAGTAGCCTACTGATTCTGGCCCGAGTGGCGGCTCGCGTGACTCGAAGGGGAAGGGGGTGGTCCGCAGGTGAACGAGAGAGAGAGATTGAGAGAATTGTCCCTTGATTCTAGTTTAAAATGTGCCTCCAGATTGAATTGAATGAAGAGTCTTATACAAAAATAAAGAGAGAAAAAAAGGGTTGACGTTAGGTGATTCGAATCGAATGTAGGGCTTGAGTCAACTACTAAATTTCATGCCCATCCAAGTCCATGGTTCGGCATTTTCTTTTATTTCCCGAAATCTATGGCTGTATGAAAGACAAGCTTCTTTTTCAAAATTTACTAAAAATAAAATAAATAAAGGAGCCACGGAGCGGTAATCAAACTTTTCCGTCTCAACAGTTGATTGTAAGCAGAAGATAAGAAATTTTTATACTTTTGACTTGTCTCAAATTTTATTGTATATAATGGTCTCGGACTCACCTGATCTCCTTATCCCATGTGAACGCCCATAGTAGGCCGGCCGCCCTACCTAAACCAATCATCATATCGGTCCCTGTAGGTGCGCTCCGGTAGCTAAGATATACAGCGTCATTCTGATGAAGCGGGGAATGCGTAATTTTTTCGGGGGGTATCCGTTATATTGCCCCATTCACTCTGTATTGACTAGGCCAATCCTATGCTTTGAATCAGAAAGGCGCTCACAGGCCCCCATATTCCTAATAACTTATCCAATTACAACGTATTAACCGCTAATGCACCTTTCTTTTATCAAATCTCAGGGACATGGTCTAATCATGAGGGTGCACAGTTTCCTGTGAAGGACTTTCTTTCCAAACACAAGAAGCATATCTAGGAATTACTCTCTCTCTTTCTCTCATCTCTGTCTTTTAAAGACAGAGAGATTCTCTTTTTTTTTTTTTTTTTTTATTCTAATCAATTATTTCATTTGTTATAATATATTATCTTAAATACTTTATCCCTTAAAAGTATTATCTTTAAATACTTTATATTATTTTATTTATTTCTTTATGTCACACCAGCATTTAAAAATATTATCTTATTAATAATTCTTGGACCAGGATCCAGGAAATCCGCGGGTCGACGACTCACGTGACCGGTATTTGTGGCATCACGGGTCGTCTTTCTCCCGACAGGCATCCATGAATGCGACTTTTTGACTCGGTCAGAACTACTTTATCAGGACTCCAACTTTGTCCGATATTCCTACTTAATCAATCTTGGTTAATTAATATTTAATTAATCTTTGATTTAATTACTCTAACTTGGCCGACTATCCATCTCCAACTAATCTATATAACTCTGGCCTGGCCCATTAAGGCCCCTCTCGGCCCTATAGTTGCGAGCATGGATTTCGGTCCATTTTATTTTAATTTTCTTTAACTTGAGATTAATACTTATTAATCTGTTTTAAGTTAATTAACCTCATTAAAATTTCAGAAATTCACTGAATTTTACTTATGAAATTTTGGGATGTTACACATCATCTTAGAATAGTTTTTAATAGGCAAAAATGCATTTTTGGTCCCTAGACTATGGTATATTGTTTTGGTCCTTGTACTATGAAAATGTTCAATATGATCCCTGTACTTTCAAAGGTTTGGCACTTACAGTCCCCAGGGCTGAGGTGACAGCTAACTAATATACGGGCTGAATACATGAATTTTATAATAATGACATGGCACACCACATCAGTATGTCACGTGTCAAAAAAATTCAAAAAATGCTAAAACAATTCTAAAAAATTCTAAAAAAATAAACAAAAATCTTTAAAAATATATAAAAAAATCTTAAAAATTTAAAAAATTCTAAAAAAATTCTAAAAAATAAACAATATTTTTTAAAAAATTCTAGAAAATCCGGTTAGAATTTTAAAAAATCTAAAAATTGTAAAAAAATAATAAAAAAAAATTCTAAAAATTACTAAAAAATAATTAAAATATCTAAAATATCTAAAAAATCTTTAAAAAATCTATTTTTAGTCCGCAGATGTGGCATGCCACATGTCAAAACCAATTTTTTTGACAATGCGGCATGCCACATCCACGGACTAGAAATAGTTTTTTTTAAGAATTTTTTACAATTTTTTTAAGATTTTTTTTAGAATTCTAACCGGATTTTGTAGAATTTTTAAAAAATTATGTTTATTTTTTAGAATTTTTAGAATTTGTAAGAATTTTTTTATTTTTTTAAGATTTTTTTTATTAATTTTTTAGAATTTTTATAAATTTTTTAAGATTTTTTTTAGTTTTTTAATTTTTTTTAGAATTTTTTAGAATTCTTTTAGCATTTTTTGAATTTTTTTGACACGTGGCATGCTGATGTAGCGTGCCACGTCATTATTATAAAATTCATGTATTCAGTCCTTATATTAGTTGGTTGTCACCTCACGGGAATCGTAAGTGCCAAACCTGAAAATCTGAGGGGCCGTATTGAACATTTTATAATACGTGGGCCAAAAATAACGATAATATATCATGGATTGAGACCAAAAATGCATTTTTGCCTTTTTAATATTGGTGTGTTCCACGGTTTCAAAAAACAATACTGATGTTGACTGGATCCCTCCACAGACTTCCACGTTTTCCCAAAGATTCTAAAATTAAAAAATAAAATTCAATTATGGAATCTTGAGGGCAATTCAAGGACTGTTAGATTTTTTTAAAAAAATTACACTTTTACTCCTACAGTTGCGTTAGCCGGAGATTTCCTGTGTTCTTACACTTCATCAGTACTCCAATTATTTTTTTTATAAAAAAGAACTCCAATTATTTAAAATATATAATAAAAAATTAATTCGTGGATATTCAAATATCTACTCAGTTATTTGGAACAAATTAATATTTTTTTATATTAAAATAAAAAGACTCTTTTTTATACTTCCCCCATTCTATTGTTACCAAATATTAATTAAAACAAAATAATAAGAATATAAAATGAGTTTTTATTAAAAAAAATTGCTATTCCTCTCGAAATTGTTTCCTCGCTAGCGTGGTTATTAACCAAGATAGCTGAATTTGATGTATTGATGATCCCGAAATAAAATCAACGAAAAATCAATTTAGGAAAACACGACTCTTTTATTCATGCGAATGTATGTATGTGAAACTACAAAATAGTGTTAGGTATTAATAGAATTTTTTTTATTTTTTAAATATTTTTATAAATCTTTAATTAAGTAAAATAATTTAAATAAATCCAGAAAAATCTACTCGGTTAATCAAAGGGCCAACCCCAAATATATACTAATTCATAAATTAAGGATTAGAAACTAAGAATTCAAAAAATAGATGAGATTTTTTAAAAAAGTTAATTCATAATTAAGTTGTTTTTAAATAATAATTAACTATTCATCACTATAATAGTTCCACTTTCATTTAGGTCCGGCCATGTTTGGTTGGGGGATAACCCTTGGGGTTATCCCCAATCTGATCACGTAAAAAGTTTTTCCGTAGAAATCTTTAACTAAGATTTAAAAATATAACCCACCAATACATGGTGTATACACATCACTATCTTATCATTAATACCTTTAGTTTAAAATTCTCTCCAAAAAAATTTGAAATTTTTCAAAACTTATTCCTATTCCCAAGTAGGATAACCCCCAACCAAACGCAGATATTTGTTGGGGATAATGAAACCTGTTGAAAGGGAATGATGCGCGCATCAAATATTTATTTATAATAAAAAATTATATAAAAATATTTTAAAAAATTATTTAAATATTTATTTATTAATTATAATATTTAAATATTTAAATAATAGTTACCATTTAACACATATCATTATTATATATATATAATAATATTTATTTCTATAAGGGGCATAAGGGTCAGTCCATCACATATTTCTTCTTTTACTTTTCCCACTCCCAATAAACTACCATTCCAAACCTTTCCAACTAAACACAGTTTTCATTCACATACCTCCCATTCCCCCTCATCCCATTTCCATACTCATACCCATTCTCATTCCATTCCTTGCAACCAAACAACCAAATGGGGGCTATGGTGTTTGTTTCACTGTGTTTGGTCTTACATGTAATTCCAAATACTGCAACTTTTCAAAACACTTGTTTGTTTGGTTGAATTTGTAAAGTTCCTGCTTTTTCAAATGCAAAACCAACCAAAAATTCTGTATTTCATTTTACTCCCAAAATGGGCGTAAAACGAAATATTGCATTCTCAACTCCCTCACGTGCTATCATGTGAGGGTTTTGAGGTTTGAGAAGGCATCCTGCACAGGTGAGTGGAAGCATTTCAATATTATTTGATAATATTATTTGATAATGCCAGATATATTATAAATAATCCTCATTAACTTTAATATTATTTGATAATGTTAAATGTATTATAATATTAATCAGAATACATTTCTGTGTATTTTTTATTATATTTTTTATTATAGAAAAATATATCATTGAGATATATGAAAAATCCTATATTACTGTATTGATATCATTTTGAAAAATAAATTTTATATAAATATTAAATAACTCATAGCACCATTGAGATATAAGTCATCTGATATTAACTCCAAATCCTATTATTCAAAGTAAAAGCCAACATTATTAATTATAGAAAAAATTGCTTACATCCTCTACCTAACTACGTATTTGTTTAAATATTTGCCTGTATGCCCCTATAAAATATTTTTGTTGCTTATATACCCTTACCATAATAACAGTTAGCTTATGTTATAATTTTGAGTTTTAAACATAATAAAAAAATTGATAATTGTCATGACACCCTTGCACTATTTGCTTTTTACTTTTAAGTCCTTGAGTGGGGGATGTAGAGATTTAGTATAAATAGTATTTTGAGTGGATGAAATATAAAGGTAAATAGTGACAAACAGTGTCATGAACTTTTTGATAATTTTCTCTTAAAAAAATGCCTAAATTACTCTTAATTTTTTCAAGGATGTTTAAATAATTCCAAACGTTTACATGGATATATTAGTAAAACCCCATTTATAGAGAAATATTTTTTCCTCATCTCATTAATTAGTGTGCGGCATTTCATCAAACACGTTGGCGCCGACGCGGATAATGCCGGGCGTGATCCACGGAGAATTGGCCCCTTGGCTTCTTAATCTTGGTTCTTGACGGTGTAAGTCGTTGATCATGGATTATTGAATCTTGAAAAAAGAAACCAATCCTTGTTGACTTGGCTGTCGTAGCTATTGGATTTTCCTTGGTGGTTGTCGAGCATTGAGTACTTTGGATAAAGCCAAGAAAGTGCCTTTATTCCACACGGCCCCTCAGATTTCTAAGCATGGAATAAATAAAATTTTTTTTTTTTAATAAAAGTTGAAAACCAACCAACGGTCTTTTGACCTATTGATACCACAGGAAAGCTTTCTTATATAAGGTTTTATTAGTTGGGACAATCTCATATTCGAATCTGCATGACTTGAGGTGGAGTGCACTACGTCTGGATCACGGCGTTGTGCATACTAACTTATTGGAGACACTTATCGCCTTTGTCAAAAATAAAAAAATAAAAAAATAAAAAAAAAATATTGAAGACCAATCTTCACACGTATAATAGGTTTTGTTCTAGTGGCTTGTCCACACTTATCCAAAAAAATAAATAAATAAATAAATAAATAATTGAAATTGTTGTATAATCTATGTCTTGCATTTGTATATGAGTAATGTTATATAGCATGACTAGACTTCCCAACTCGATTTTATCAAATGATCTCAACTATTCATATCATCTTGGGATCATCAATACCACCATTTCGAGATGACATAAATGGTTGAGATCATTTCATGAAGTCTAGTCAGAAAGTTTAGTTGAAAAGTCTAATCATGTTATATATCATTGCTCTTTGCATATTGTTTGGACTTTTAATGTCTTGGCATACAAGGTACCGTGTCATAAATTTGTTGGAGAATTGTTCAGTTATTATATGGTTATTACCCAGCTTGAGGATGTGGTCAAAGGATCCATTTATAAAATTGGAGAAACTTTTAGAAGATGAATATGGGTATTGTCCAAAATTTATGGCAGATGACTTTTTTAATTGTCTTCAACCAATCTGTTGACCAAAAGTTGAAATTAAGTTGTACTTGCATCCACACTCCAAATCAAAAGAGCCATCTATCATTTTGTGTGAATGCCTGGGAAAAGCATCTATACGTCAATTTGTGTGAATGCATGGGAAAATCATCTAGGTGCTATTTTATGCGAATGAAGACTCAAATTCGAGACTACTTGTCTAACGCAAAAGAACAGTACTGATATATTTGATGAAAAGCACAAATATTGTACAACATGATTGTTGATTTTTATTTAACTTGTTATCAAAATGCTTAATTTGGATCCATACTCTAAACTTCAGGTGGTTGTTGCAACAAGTGCTTTTGGGATGGGCATTGACAAGTCTAATGTTCGAAGAATCATCAGCCACATGTATCTTTCCTGGATGTGCAATCCCAAGAAAGAACTCTGAGTTTTCTTCAAAATCTTTGCAGTAAAGTTTGATATTAACAATATTTTGAGTAGGTTAGAATACAAATAGTTGCCTCTTCTTCTAACTAGTGTTTCCAAGAACTTAGCTATAGTATTGTCAAAAAGTTCTGTTGTGGATGGTGCAACAATATAATGAAATCAAACAACAAGAACAAACGAGAAAAACATATAGAAAATTTACGTGGTTCGGTGATATGCATACATCTATAAGAGCAAGCGGCAGGAATTTCACTATTAATTAAATTAGGGTTACATCATATGTATTTATACTAGGCCTAAATATACTATTCATCCATGTACTATAGCCCAATGTTCATTTTCATCCCTGTACTTTAAAAATGTTCAATACGAAACTTGTATTTTGTATATTTTGTTCAATACCATCCCTAACGCTGATGTAGTAAAACATATAAAATACAACATAATTTTTTGATTTTTTTATTTATATGTGGCGATTATTTAGGTGATGTAGCATACGTGATTTACGCCACATTAGCAAAATAATAATTTTTTAAAATAATTTTAGAATAAATTATTTTTTTAAAATTATTTTTTTAAAAAATATTTTTTTTAAACTTACTATTTTGCTGACGTGGCAGAATACGTATGCCACATTAGCAAAATACTGCCACATGTAAGTAAAAAAAATTAGAAAATTATGTTGTATTTCATCTGTGCTGCCACGTCAGCGCCAGGGACGGTATTGAACAAAATATGCAAAGTACATGGATCGTATTGAACATTTTTAAAATACAAGGACGAAAATGAACATTGGGGTATAGCACAAAGATAAATAGTGTATTTAAGCCTTTATACTAAATCTAGATGTATGGAAATTAAAAAAATACCCTCCTTACCATACCGTACCGCGGGGCGTTGCCCCTGCACCCCCAACCCTATGTGGAGTCCCCCTGATGGTAGATGTCAGTGCGAGCTCCACTCCACTCGCTCCGGGATTTGCCTTTTACCCATTGTGTTAGCAGCAAATATGAGCCACATACTCCAACAAATTCCTTTATGATGTTCTTTAAACAGTATGTGGTTTGAATACCTTTGTTTGCTTGTCAAACTGTTAATCATGTAATGGTAATAGCTTGTGGGACTAGAAAGTGAAAACCTATTCATACAATTTATATTTTCTCCTTAACTTACTTTTTTCTTATATATACTTCCTAGTCAATCTCTGGTGATGTTTACATTACGTGTAATGATATATAGGCCGACTGAGTTTCACGAAATGCTTTCACGAATCTAACCCCGCTAGCTGGGTGTCATTAACACGCCAAACTCAGCTACCCACCTAGCTAGCGAGGTTAGATTCGTGAAAACAATTCATGAAACTCAGTCGGCCTATATACCATTACTCTTACATTACAGAACTAATGATATACAGCCCTACAAGACTTCCCGAATTACTTTCTCGAATCTAACCGCTCTAGTTGGATTACCAAATTCAACTACCGGGGTGAAAAATCCAGCTAGCAGGGTTAAATTTGGGAAAGCAATTCGGGAAGTTTTGTCGAGCTGTATATCATTAGTCACATTACAGAGTTTGGAAGCATATTATCAAGAAGTAGGTCGAGCTGGAAGGGATATAGGAAGCTATCATATTGTAGCTAGTGAGTTCATGCACAGTTGGAAGTTTGCTTCTATATATGAACTTTAATATTACTTGTGATTTGTCATGGGTGAGAAATTATTTATGGATGACTGTGCTAGGTTCCTAGACACTTCGAAAATTACGATAAATGGTACATTCTAGTTGTCTAATAAATTAAAACTAACCTTATTTTTGTGAAGTATTTTTTTTCGATAAATAATATGGCTAGTATTGGCTTTTCTATGGTAAATTGAGGGTTTCTTTTAACCAGAGATTTTGTCACCTTCAACTTGGTCTTTTTATTGGTTGTCATGGCATTACATCAAAAGAGAAGGAGAAAATTAATATTACAATTAGTTTTGAATAAACTTGTTATTTATTATGAAAACATCTTCTGTTCCTATTTAGTTAGATAGACCATATAATAGTCATTGTGCTAAGATCCCAACTTGCCTTGAGGCTGTTGTGAGAAGATGAAGAGATGAGCCCATACGGGGCCCTATACAGGCTGTATGGATCTACCACAGGCCGTATGATGCAGCCAGGAAGGTGTACCGGCCTATATAAAGCTCGTATAGGCAATACTGGCCCATATACTGAGATATATGGGCCCGTATGGAGCGATCAGAAAGCCATATGGGCCTATATATGGCCCGTATATCAGCCCGTATGGTGTGTCCAGTGGCCCATACGGTCCCGTATGGAGCGAGGGTTTAAATACCGTTGAAGTGCTGCTGTGAAGACCTAATAATTGTGAGAAGATTAGGAGATGAGCCCATACGGGGGATTGTACGGGCGTATGGATCCACCATAGGCCGTATGATGCAGCCAGGAAGGTGTACGGGCCTATATATAGGTCGTACAGGCAATACGGGCCCATATACGGCCGTATACAGGCCCATACGGTGCGACCAAAAAGCCATATGGGCCTATATACAGCTCGTACATCAGCCCATATGGTGTGTCCAGTGGCCCATACGGGCCCGTGTCCGGGCCGTATACGGGCCTGTATGGAGCGAGGGTTTAAATACCATTGAAGAGCTGCTGTGAAGACCTAATCTCAAATTTGGGGCTTTTGAAGAGGGCTTGAAGGGCTTGTGGAGGAGAGGAGACACTTGAAGGATCAACAATAGAAGGAGATAGAGATCAACTTGAAAGCTCTTGGAGTAGAGTGCATAGTGAGTTCATTCTTGTCATCTTCTTTCTTGGTGTTGTACTTTGTGAGTGTTGTTTCTTCTTGAGACGAGCTTGAGACTTGTTCAAGCCTCGAAGGTGCTCATATCTAGCGGATTCCCTGTTCCCCGTCCCCGTGGAGAAGTAGGCAAGGTGCCGAACTCCACGTATATCTTGTGTTGTGGTGTGTGCTTGTTTTCTCTATCTTTGCCCTAGTTTGTGCATGTATTTGGAGACTAATCTTTGATAAGGTGTTGGAGCATTGTTGTGTGTGTGATTGGGCTTTCGTCGAGGGTTGAATTGTAGTGTTCTACCCACAACAATTGGTATCAGAACTGTTGGTCTCAACTTAGGCAATTTGTGCACACAAGGTGTTCGACGAAATTCCTAAAAGATGTCTTCAACCGGAAATGCCAAGGTTGGGAAGTATGAGATTGAGAAGTTCAATGGGAAGAATGATTTCTCTTATTGGAAGATGCAAATGAAGAATTTGTTGATATCACAAAGGCTACACAAGGCGCTTTTGGGGAAGGAGAAGAACCCGAAGGATATGAGTGATGATGATTGGGATGATCTTGATATAGAGGCACGCGCGGCTACTATGCTATGCTTGGATAGGGGATGTTGCTTTCTTGGTGAATGACGAGAAGACGGCGGCCGGCGTGTGGTTGAAATTGGAGTCCAATTTCATAACCAAGACTTTGACAAACCGCATCTACTTGAAGACCAAGTTGTATACTTGCAAGATGGGGGAAGGTACCTCAATTAGAGACCACACAAACAAGTTTGAAGGATAATTTTGAGCTTGAAGGATGTGGATGTCAAAGTAGATGACGAGGATCAAGCCATATTATTGCTACTTTCTTTGCCACATTCATTTGAGAACTTGGTACAAACATTGATGCTTGTGGGTGACACACTCTCCATGGATGAAGTCCGGACATCTTTGTTATCCGATGATCTTTGGAAATTGGTTACTAGTGGAAGAGGTGACAAAGAGCAAGCACAAGGGTTGATTGTAAGAGGAAGATCAAATGAAAGGGGAAAGGGGCAAAGAGGCAAGTCAAGATCAAAATAAAGACCTACCGCAAAGGTTATATGTTACAATTCAGAGAGCAAAGGGCATTTCAAGGCCGATTATGCAGACAAGAAAGTTAATTGGAGGAAGAACAACAACAACAAGGGGAAGTAGATCAAGCAAGAAGAAGCAAGTTTTGCTTCGGAAGGGGAAACAGAAACTGATGAGTGCTACAGTGTCAGTCAAGGTAGAGAGATCTCCGGGAAGTGGATACTTGATTCGGGTTGTTCACATCACATGTGTCCAAATAGGAAGTGGTTTACTACCTATGAGAGCATTGATGGTGGTACTGTGTTGATGGGCAATGATCATGCTTGCAAGATCAAGATGCATGATGGGATGATTAGGACCTTGACAGATGTACGACATATCCTCTACTTGAGGAAGCATTTGATTTCTCTTGGTGCTTTGGATTCCGGCGGTTGCAAGATAGTGGTCGAGAAGGGAATTCTAAAGGTTGTTCGTGGCTAAATGGTAGTGATGAAGGGTATTCGTCACAGGAACTTGTATGCTTTGTTGGGTACAACAGTGACTGATAATGCTTCAGTTGGGATCTCAGGAGGTAGAAACTCATTAGATTGTACTAAGCTTTGGCATTCGCGGCTAGGGCACATGTCGGAAAAGGGTCTATCTTTGCTTGGGAAAGAAGATTTGCTGAAGAACAGGAAGAAGCCTTGCATGGAGTTTTGTGAGTATTGTGTGTATGGAAAAGCAAACAGAGTCAAGTTTGCTACAAGTAAACACAGAAGCAGAGGAGTACTAGACTATGTGTATACGGATGTATGGGGGCCAACTAAAGTTGCTTCAAAGGGAGGTTCCAGATATTTTGTCTCATTTGTTGATGTATATTCTAGATATGCTTGGGTGTATTTTCTTAAGCATAAGAATGAAGTGTTTGAGACATTCAAGCGGTGGAGAGCAATGGTTGAAAACAGAACTTGGAGGAAGGTGAAGACAGTTAGTTCAAATAATGGTACTGAGTACACTGAGGGTGCCTTCAAGGAGTTCTGTGATCAGGAGGGCATTGTTCGACACTGGACAGTCAGAGATACACCACAACAGAATGGGGTCACAGAGAGACTGAACCGCACATTGCTTGAGAGAGCAAGATGTATGAGATCCAATTCTGGTATGAGCAGAGAATGGTGGGCAGAGTCAGTTGCTACAGATTGCTACATAGTAAACAGGGATCCACATTCTACCTTAGATGGTGATACTCCTTATCGGCGTTGGTCAGGGGAACATACAAATTTTGATATGTTGAGAATCTTTTGTTGCACAGCTTATTGTCATGTCAAAGAAAATAAGCTTGATCCTAGAGCTAAGAAGGCACTCTTCTTGGGGTATGCTAAGGGTATGAAAGGTTATTGCCTT
This sequence comes from Dioscorea zingiberensis, assembly GCA_026586065.1. Lineage (NCBI taxonomy): Eukaryota > Viridiplantae > Streptophyta > Magnoliopsida > Dioscoreales > Dioscoreaceae > Dioscorea > Dioscorea zingiberensis. The sequence goes on along the minus strand of JAGGNH010000061.1, from coordinate 93,962 downwards.
TGGTGCTTGGAAGATTCAAAGTTTGTAATCAGCAAGGATGTAACCTTTGATGAGAATTCCATATTAGCCTTGCAAAGGCTATGATGCCCAATGATGGTGTTGATGATGAGTTGACCACCAATACTTAAGTGGTGGAGATTGATAGATCCGTAGACCAACTAGGTCCTAGTCATACTCAAGAGGAAGCTCAGGGAGATACTCAGAATGAGGATGATGATGAGCTTGAACTTGAGGAGGTTCAGGAGTACAGTACATAGGCACTACAGCAACAGCAGTCAGAGTCTTTGGCTACCACTAGGCCAAAGAGACAAATTAAACAAGTTCAGAAGTTCGGGTATGACGAACCTCTGAGACATTATGGGCAGGCAAATTTGATTGAGTATGTTCTCTCGGTGGAGGATGATGAGCCGGTCACCTTCAACAAGCTATTAGAGATTCAAATAGCGAGAGATGGTTGGTTGCAATGGAGGAAGAGATGGAGTCTCTTCGGAAGAACCAAACATGGGAAGTAGTCCTATTGCCCAAGGGGAAGCATGATATAGGCAGTAAGTGGGTGTACAAGAAGAAAGAAGATTTATCTGAGTCATGTGGTACAAGGTACAAGCCAAGATTAGTGGCCAAGGGTTTTGCACAGAAAGAAGGGGTGGACTACAATTAGATTTTCTCGCCGATGGTGAAGCACACTTCTATCCTTGTATTGTTGAGTTTGGTAGCTCATGGTGATCTTGAGCTGGAACAACTTGATGTTAAGACGGTCTTCTTGCATGGTTACTTGGATGAAGAAATTTATATGTATCAACCAGAGGGGTACAAAATTGAGGGAAAGAAAAATCATGTTTGCCGCTTGAGGAAGTCACTTTATGGTCTGAAGTAGTCGCCTCGACAGTGGTACAAGCGCTTTGATTCTTTTATGCTCAAGAATGGATACTCTAGAAGCAAGTAGGATTGTTGTGTTTATTTTCGACAACTTCGTGGTGGTGCATTTATCTATCTCTTATTGTATGTGGATGACATGCTCATTGCTTGTAAGAGCAAGGTGGAGATAGATAAGTTGAAGTCTCAACTTGGCAAGGAGTTTGAGATGAAGGTCATGGGGGCAGCTAAGAAGATCCTTGGTATGGAGATCAGGAGAGAGAGGTCAAGCCGAATTTTATTCTTGAATTAGAAGCGTTATCTTAAGAGGGTAATAGCTCGGTTTGGGATGCAAGATGCAAAGCCAGTGATGACTTCAGTGGCTCCACACTTCAGACTCTCTGGTTAGTTATCACCTACTACAGCTGAGGAAAAGGAGCAGATGGCTCGAGTTCCGTATGCTTGTCGCGATAGGGGAGTTTGATGTCTGCTTGATGGTGCATGCGCCCGATATTTCCGCAGGCGATTAGTGTGGTCGTGATTTATGGCAAATCCAGGACGACCTCACTGGGAAGCAGTGAAATGGATATTGAGGTACTTGAAGGGTACCACTGACATTGGTTTGTGTTTTGGTGGAGGATCATGTCAGTTGAGTGGGTTTGTAGATTCAGATTATGCTAGTGATCTCGACAGGCGGCGATCCACCACTGGTTATGTATTCAAGATATATGGTGCACCAGTTAGTTGGAGATCGATGCTACAAGCCACAGTTGCTTTATCTACTACAGAGTATATGGCTATGTCAGAAGGAGTGAAGGAAGCTTTGTGGTTATGGGGCTTGTTGGATGATCTGGGGATTGAGCAAGATGCAGTGGACTTGGGATGTGACAGTCAGAGTGCGATTCACTTGGCTAAGAATCAAGTTCACCATACTGCGCGCAAGCATATTGATGTCCAGTATCACTTTGTGCGAGATGTCATAGAGGAAGGCTCCATTTCTTTATTGAAGGTGCACACAAGTGGCAATCCTGCAGACATGTTCACCAAGGTAGTACCAAGATGCAAGTTCCAAAATTTCTTAGACTTGCTCAAAGTTAGCAAATGCTAATGAGGGGAATTTTGGGATTGGGAATCATCTATATGAGTATGGTGGAGATGTGCTATCTTGTTGGTCTCTCTCATGATAAGGTAAACATGATCGTTCCACATTTGGAGCCAAATGAGAAACGAGGTGGAGAATTGTGAGAAGATGAAGAGATGAGCCCATACGGGCCGTATGGATCCACCACAGGCCGTATGATGCAGCCAGGAAGGTGTACGGGCCTATATACAACCCGTACAGGTAATACGGGCCCATATACGGCCTTATACGAGCACGTACGGAGCGACTAGAAAGCCATACTGGCCTATATATGGCCTGTATATCAGCCCGTATGGTGTGTTTGGTGTCCCATACGGGCCCATGTACGGGCCGTATACGGGCCCGTATGGAGCGAGGGTTTAAATACCGTTGAAGAGCTGCTATGAAGACCTAATCTCAAATTTGGGGCTTTTGAAGAGGGCTTGAAGGGCTTGTGGAGGAGAGGAGACACTTGAAGGATAAACAATCGAAGGAGATAGAGATCAACTTTAAAGCACTTGGAGTAGAGTGCATAGTGAGTTCATTCTTGTCATCTTCTTTCTTGGTGTTGTACTTTGTGAGTGTTGTTTCTTCTTAAGACAAGCTTGAGACTTGTTCAAGCCTCGGAGGTACTCATATCTAGTGGATTCCCTGTTCCCATTCCTCGTGGAGGCGTAGGCAAGGTGCCGAACTCCACGTATATCTTGTGTTGTGGTGTGTGCTTGTTTTCTCTATCTTTGCCCTAGTTTGTGTATGTGTTTGCTTGTTTTCTCTATCGTTAATGCCATCACAAGGGTGTTCCCTTCATCGTCTCACGCTTATTGTTTACGGCACTTAGAGGCGAACTTCATGAAAGGAAATACTAGCCTTGGAAAAGCATTAAAGGAAGAGTGTTGGGCCCTCTTTACCCGCATCCATACGCATATACAGCTAAAGAATTCGATGATGCGGTAAACGACCTCATGGTCGCATCGGCACAAGCGCACCGTTGGCTAATCCAAAAGTCTGGTGTGGCCCATTGGTCAAACTATCTATTTAAGGGGCAAAGATGGGGCGAGATGTACTCGAAGGTCGCTGAGTCATTCAATGCGTGGATCAAGGAGGCGTGTCACCTCCCGGTCATCGAAATGGTCGACTTAATCAGGTAATATTCACATGTGACTAAAAATCCTATACTGTTTAAGATTTAGGGTTCACTATTGCCGCTAACACTTTATTATCGACCTTAAAGCTTTACTTTTTAGTGTAACTCTTTAGTATCCCATATAACTCTTTACTATCAGACCTAAAGCTTTATTATCGAGTATAACTCTTTAGTATCCCGTATAACTCTTTACTATCATGCCTAAAGCTTTACTATCTAGCTTAAGTCTTTACTATTGAATGGAAAGCTTTAATATCCAGCATAACTCTTTACTATCTTTCTTAAAGCTTTACTCTTTGTTGGAAGCTTGATTATCTCTTACAAACACTTACTGTTCGCAGGTACAAGCTCATGAATATGATGTATGCCCGACGCGAGCATGTCCGGCGCTGGGGAACACATCTTTGCCCAGCAATACATCGAAAGCTCGAGGACACTATCGAGTCAAGCAGCTTGCTCCGCGTAGGCCGTTCGAAAGGTGAGCAATTCGAAGTTATCGAACAGTGCAGCTATGCGGTCAATTTGCGGACAAGGACATGCTTGTGCAGACGTTGGGAAGTCTATGGAATACATTGCACACATGCTTGTGCGACAATCGCGACTTCGGAGATAAGTGTACATCGCTTCGTGGATGACTACTTCACGGTACAAATGTACACCAATGCATATGCAGACCATATTTCTCCAGTCCCCGGACACGACAAGCCGATAGATGCATCTCGCGTCCTCCATCTACAGCCACCTATTACGAAGAGACAGCCTGGGCGGCCGAGGCGGACAAGAATTGAGTCGCAGGCTTTAGATGTGCGAGAGTTACGGTGCAGCCGCCATCAAAACACTGGCGACAATCGAAGGACTTGCAATGCAGTAATAGCTGATTAAACTTTTCTATCTAGGCTATAAGACTTGTGATTAAAAATTTTGGCACATTAAACACATAGATTGCTTAATGCATAGTTGGGTGGCATATCTGTTAGTAAATGTGACATATACGTTTACAAAATGTGGCATATACGTTTGCAAAATTTTTAAATATATACTAATGCTTGGAACAAGATACTAAAAGTTGGTCCGGATAGTAAAGACTTAGCGCATGTTAGTAAAGAGTTGGTCCGGATAGTAAAGACTTAGCACATGATACTAAAGAGTTAGTCCAGATAGTAAAGACTTAGCACATGATAGAGTTAGTCCGGATAGTAAAGACTTAGCACATAATACTAAATGGTTAGTTTTGATAGTAAAAAGTTAGTACATGAAAGTAAAAAAATTAGAATACGATATTTGTAAAGACGATGCTTCTTCAGTTGCTTGTTGCTTCTTCAGCCGATGTTTGCTTCCGGTTTCCTAGGGGAGTTGTTCGACTGAATCCGTCCGCAAGTATGCGCACGACGTACTACAGCCGTAGACGTGGAACATTTGTGCGACTCAGGCGAAGCTTCGCACCATTTGATACTTGCTCCATGAACCGCATGACGTACACGGGGTAGTCAACACTGTCCTCTTTCTGTTGAGGGCAGTCGTGGTCATGGGAGAGTGGATACTTGTCTATTTCATAGTAGTGCCCCAGCTCAATTATAAGTGAAGATTCGAAAAGACTCCTCTGCGTTTAGAACAAAGACGTTTAAGTGGGTGCGAGGTGGAGAATACAAAATATGCAAGTGACTGACTTACCATTTCCTCAGCATCCTTGTCATATGTCCTGCTGTCGAGGTATGAGTAGTGAATGTACTGTCTCGTCTCTTTATCCAAGACGAGGAGGTGGAAATGCTTGTTCAAAATTATTGGCATAAGAAGCACTTCCAAATTTTTGAAAGATTTGACAGCATCAGCCATCAGAACGAGAGAGTCATTGGTGGTATGGTGTTGTTTGGACAAAAGCAACGAAAAAGGCCTAGTGATGGATCCGCGCCGCTTGTATGGGGAAGGAGTCTTCTTCAGGTCGTCAACCAAGATCATGACGAAGACGTCCATGACATCGTCGGGCACTTGCACTCTTCCCTATACTAGTAGGTACAAATTGGTAGGTAGTAAAGGCCCATTCGTTCTTCCAAACAATTGTGCTAGAAGAAAAATTATAAGACACATTAAATAAATCATAGGGTCAACTAATAAATAGTTAAGTGATAAAATAAGCGTTTAACAAGAATACTAAGCCGTTAAGTAAAAATTTTTAAGCATCTAAGTCAAATAATAACTACATTAAATTAAATACTAAGCAGTTGTGTTAAATACTAAACAAATCATGTAGCTGGAAGATTGTTCTCACCTCTCCATCTTGCAGTTTAGATATAAATTGATGAGTATTTGTTTCTCCTTGTTCAAGCTCTTGAACCTCGCAGTCAGCTTGTTTTTTGGAATAATATCTTTCTTGACAGGCTCAACATTTTCCGCGGCGTAGACAGACATCTCTACATCAATCACATTTTCAGATTGATGGTGAGGGGGTTCCGAGCCCCCGGCGGGAAGTGGATCCCCTATTAGTACATCTCCCATGACTATATCACTAGCGAGGGTCGTACCCATTGCCTCCGGCGGTATGCCTATTTCCATGATGGCAGCTGATATGGCGGGAAGCTCGAGCACGATAATGTGGGGGCCTTCTATGGGAGCCTCCTCGCCAGTGGGGACCAACGCGGTGTTCAATAGCGCACAAATATCCATTAACGAGTCTACGCTCTGCGCTGGTCCCTCGCCTTTCCCTTCAGACGCCGGCGGGCCTCCCTCAACAAAATCCGGAGCTCTCTTCTTCAGGACCCTTCTTGATCGCAATTTGAGAGCAACTATTTTATCTACTACATCCACCAATGCAGTTGGGGATGGGGGGGAGTTTGATGGCGCTTGTGAACAGTTGTCCTTTTCGTTTGGCTGGTGGGGCTTTATGTGGACATTTTCTCGCTCCTTGATCCGGAGCCGACTGGTTGTCCTTGGCAAGCAAAGATATCTAGAATTCTTGGCCGCTTGGCGGCGACCTCACTGATAGTGTTTCATACGTGCTCGTTAATCGCTGCGTTAAGTCATCTTTGCTTGGGCTGCTTGGGCTTCTCCGACTGGACAGAGTAGGATGATCAGTTGGCGGCACTTCGGCCCTAAGGGGCCAGGATTTGGACGTAGTCCTTTTCTGGTTGCGTCTATGAAAACCTCCTGCGACGCTTGGACCAGCATCCGCAATAGGTATCTCCTCCATGGTCGTGCCATGTGGTAGGTGGATATTGGTCACGGCGGCCTCCTAGGCGTTTGCAGGTATGAGTGGGGAGAACTGTGGGACAATATTACAAAAACTTTAGTAACATTAAAGCAGTTAAAAAAGAGTTGAGAGGAATACTAAAGAGTTGAGATGAATACTACAGAGTTGAGAGGAATACTAAAGCGTTGAGGAGAATACTAAAGAGGTAAGAGGAATACTAAAGTGTTGAGATGAATACTAAAGATTTGAGAGGAATACTAAAGCGTTGAGGAGAATACTTAAGAGTTGAGAGAAATACTAAAGAGTTGAGAGGAATACTAAAGACTTTAAACAAATACTAAAGACTTAAGTGTTGAAACGATGAAGTAAGCTTACTATTTTCCCCTTGAAAGATTCGATAAGTGCTTTGACAGTTGTATTCTTCTTGTAGCTGGTCTCACCGTAACACAAAATTCTTAGTGTCCGGCCGAACTCCAGCTTTTTTCCAGAATGAGTTACTTCATAGAACCATATGATCAGTACCATCGAGCACCCTCTAAGATAGCTTGTCTTTGTGGCTTTCTTCCCTGAACACCTTTCATGTACTCGTGCTGCTGTATGTTTGACGTCGTCCATGAGCCATGCATGCACGGCTTGTGCCTATGCATATGTCCCCAGCGCCTTTAGGTTATCCGCATAATGAGCACTCCAACTTGGGGCCGTGCATGAGGTGGTCGGAAAGAGGAAGACGCCCATCAAATAAACTACCAATAGCTTCACAAAGTTTTCCTCCTCGCCTCGCATATGGACTAGCTCCAGCAGTGTGGTCTTCATGCAATCTCGATTCCTGGAATATGCTTTATCGAGGTATTTGTCCTCGAATGCGAATCTTTCGGTGGTGGTGGGTCGTTTGAATTCCACGGCGGTTCCACCGCAGCGCAGTCCAAGGATTAAGGCGACATCCTCTGGACGGAAACTCAGCAAGCTTTCCCCTAATTTAAATTTATGTAGGCTAACGTCATAAGCCTGCATGAGTGCGTAGAGCACGCCCCTTTCCTGGACTATTCGCTTCATTCCAAGTAGTGGAGCGAATGGAGTACTGTCGATAATTTGTTTGTGTCTTCTTGTCATGTGTTTTTCCAATTCAGTAAGAGTATCAACCAGTGGACCCATATAGCATCTCCCGTTAACCAAATTCTCAGCCATGGTGAAGTTAACTACAATGAAAACCCAAAATACATACAAACAATTAAAACTAAACAGATACATAGGATTTTAAAGAGATAAGGCGAATCTTAAGCGGATAGTCCGTTATACTAAAGAGATTGGGCCGATTATAAACACTTTGTTATTGATTTGTAAAACAAAAAACCCACATTGAAACAGATTTAGTAAATCACAGTGCCAAAAGAAAGGGAAATCCTTTATGGCAGCAGTGGCTTATTTTTACACCTGAGAAAATAACAAACCCTAAAAAACCTTAAACCCTAAATCAATGAACAATACGATTACAATTCATATGCGCGAGTTGCATTCTACCACGGAGGGTAAAAAAAAGAAAGAACCCTAAACACAAAAAAACAGGAAAGCAAAGATAAATCAAACACCAGATACGAAGCCCTAATCTCTTCGCATAATGAGGTTTAGAACAAAGTCGTCGTCGCTACCTCCTTTGCTTGCAAACTCCCTCTGAACTGAAACAAACGGGAAAGGACGAGAAGACAAGGATCGTCCGGCAGAGACTCCGGCGTGTGGCTTTCTTCGAGTGGAGACGACAACGGATCACTATCAGTGGTTTAGGGCTTCTGATGAAAAGACAAGTACATAAAGGATGAGAGAGGAAACTCCTTTTCAGAACTGTACTGGCGTGGTAGAACTAATCAAAACTTCCCAAGGGTAGCATAGTCATTTCACCCGTCTATTAACACCGTTCCGCTTAGTTTGGATTGAAAAATAAATCCCTGCAAAAATGAGGGACTAAATAAGAATAACCAAAGTTGCAGGGATTATATATGGAGTTCAGAACTTTTGGGGGACTTTTAATTACTTTTCTCATATATATATATATATATATATATATATATATATATATATGGGGTAATAGTTGCCTCCCAAGAGCTAACATAATGGCCGAACTTCACAGGCTGGTGCTGTAGTCTTCAATGCTCTTCTCCGGGTCTTTCCAGCTAGAGTCTTGCCAAACTGTCAACTTCTCAGGGTTTTTCCCAGGTGGCTCAACATTATGAAGGATTTCCACGAGAGTGCTCAATGCAATCATGTCACCAATGATGAACTCTGTAGTGTCAACTTCATTGTGAAAATTAATGATAGATTGTGACATTGTAGCCACCAGCTGGTTTCTGATGATCTGTCAATGAACTTGAAATTAGTCATCAAAATCTGGAAACTCAGTCCATGTTGACTACCATCTTTGTAATTGTTTTTGATCCACATGCAGAGATACATATATACATCATCTCATGCTGTTGAAAAAGGCAACTTTGATTCATCATCGTCATCATCACATCGGATTTTTTTAGTTATTGGTCTCCCACTCTGATTTTTAGTACCAGATGTCGATGTTAGTGCTTGTATATAAGCTTTAGCAATATCAACTGGTGAAGAACCAGCTTCTCTATTTTCAGTTGATTGAAGTGTGTCATGAAGCCTTGAGTGTAAGTTGACCAGTTCTTGCATATTTTGGAGCACAATAGCCATAAGTGCCCATCACTCTTGAAGATACATGCACTTTATCGTCAATTGGACCAAGTTTAATTAGACCAAATCAGAAGACTGTTTGATGATTTAAGATCCATGTCATGCAAATACTCCAGTCCCTTTGAAGCATCATAAGCTATTTTAATTCTTTCTGACCATCTCAATGGTTTCTTATCAGGTGTTATATATATCAAGTAAAATAGTCTTCCAGAGAGCCTGAAGGCATGAACTCATCAAGATTTGGATGATGGAGGGGCTGAACATTAGGACTTCTACAAGGAATTTTTTGCTCTCTTGCAAACAGTTCCTGTCCAATTGAATAACTGCTACAAAATTGAATCCAAACTGCAGCATGTCTTCAAAATGCCCAAGCATTTCCCTCAATGATCAAGCACTACTAAGGAGGAGGATTAAGAGCACTGAGTTCATCATACATCTCTTCTAATGCCAGTCCAAAAAATTACATCATTCATGTGATAATCAACCAATGATGTGATTTTGGCTCATTAATGCATTTCATAATTTTGTTGAATAATCTTCATCATTAAAAATTTCTCTTCTTTGTTTACATATATAAAGTCGCAGATTTATTTCCCTTAAGGATCTCCATTTAAAGTTTGATATTTTATCAACTTCTGCCATTTGAACATCTGCAGCTAGCCTCCTTACTTTCATCTTTGTTTTCATAGCTTTCATGGCCTCCGCAACTCCTTCATGGCTTCTGCAGCAGCTACAAACAAAGCCTCCTTTTCTTTCATCTTTGTTCACCAGCTTCTTCTTCTTGAGCTGCATCATTTTCTTGAGCTTTCATGGCCTCCGCAACTCCTTCATGGCTTCTGCAGCAGCTACAAACAAAGCCTCCTTTTCTTTCATCTTTGTTCACCAGCTTCTTCTTCTTGAGCTGCATCATTTTCTTCTCTTCCATTTTCTTCTTTCCTTTGGCAGTAGTTCCTTCTCCTATTAATCGACCAGTGACACATACATCAATCTTGTTGGAGTTGCATACAAAACATTAACCCAGAAATTTCCATCCGGAGTGCGCAGCACACAACTAAATGTTTGGGCATGACTATAAAATGCCTTTTCAAAAAAAAAATTTACGATCATACTTTCATACAATAACACCAGCTCTACTAGCTGCTGCTTCCTCTCATCTTCTTCATCTTCTCTTCATATTCATGATCATCTTCTTCATTATTTTCTTCATGTCCATCATTATCTTCTAACATTTTTCTTCAGCATCTTAACATCTTCAATGTTTTTCAATAGTTTCATTATAATTATATTATGGCTTGTTGGATTCCAAATCTAACAGTGTTATGCTTTATGTTTTGGTACTAAACAGTGTATGTTGATGAAATAGTGCATGAATGACACATAAAATTAAGCATGATTGAAGTGTCACTTTTATAAATGGGGGCAAAATTGTTGAGAAGTTAAGGATAACTCATAGCTGAGCTGGACCAGTAATTGTGAGAATAAAGATCATGCAGAAATAGTAAAGAGACCAGGTCTTTAGCTGTTAATTAGTTCCTTGCTTTGTGGAGCATTAACTGGTAGTGGGTTAATGCTAACGTTGTATGTTTGCTTCTTTAATTTCAGTGCTGTCTTTTAGCTTTCATATCATTGCATGTAGTGTATGTTCTTATGAGAACAACACAGCCTTCCTTTCCTGAATAATATATCTCAGAAGAAGCCTTTCTTCCATATTACTGTCTCCTTTCCTGATCAATTTCCACAGGCAAACACCAACAAAAATTAGAGTATAGCTTCATTTTCATGTTAATATAAAATACAGGAAATGGGGGAAGAAATGAAAAGAACAAATTTGATTTTCCCATTTCCATTGACAAGTACTATTGAAATCGAGCTTTTCAATACTTCTCATAACTTTCTGAATTTCTTTTTGTCATAAACCACACCCGAAACAAGCGTCAAATTAGCTACTTGTATGATTGAAGGAATCAATGTGCCTTTCAACTAAAGTTGATGAGCTTGAGTTTGAAGACAAGAAAGGATCCATTAATGGAAGAGAGGCCAATGTTCATCCCCTAAAAATTAAGGGTCCTGCAAATAAGATGATAGAAGGGCACAAGGTTCCTCTCCACAAGACAAATTAGTTTTCTTTCTTTCTTTCTTTTTTTCTTTCTTTCAGGTGTTAATTAAGTCATGGTCTAAATCATTTCTCCCAACTAATCCCACATGTTTATCATATTTTTTTCCTAAATGTGGACAAGCCACTAGAATTAAGCCATAGGCTTTCGAACCTGTCACCATCTCTCTGTGAGAGAAATAAATTACCAACTTTCCTTGGGAAGGTTGGTTATTTGTTTATCATACTGGCATCCCTTTTTAGAACCTCATTGTCTAATCGGGTCCTTGCAATTTCCCTTAGTAATTCCAATTAATGACCTTTGTTTGTTCTTGATGATATTGTGGAATAAAACATCCATCAGTGCACATCAGCTTCGTTCGCTCTATCATCATGGTTCCTGGTCTTAAATCCGGGTCAAGAAGATGGATTCCAAAGGGAATGATCGCCAGGAGAGCATTATTTGTGAGATTCAGCTTACTGAGATTTTGCCATGATTGAAGACCCTTAGAAAGCTCATCGTTGATCAGTGAGTTGTTGCAGACGTTGAGCTTGCGGGAGTCTACTACCGAGAGGGAGGTCGGGAGTGTGCCGGTTGTCGGACGCAGAAAACTCATATGAGGCCATGAGAGCATCAATCTCCTGCAGGATGTTGCCATCAAACCGGCTCCCAGATAAAACTATTTTGTAAAGGTTTGCAGCATCCGAGATCGCCGAAGATATCGAGCTAAAAAAGGATTTGTCGGAAAGCTCGATCAGCCCATCATTGCAGACTTGCACCCTTGCCTTGAAACACATCCACCAAAGCGAATAGCGCAATGGGAGGCCATAGAAGAGGCTTCGAACGTTTTTTTTTTTTGTTTTTTTGGGAAATTTCACTAAACTACCTTGTGGTTTACCTCTTTATCAATTCGAAGCTTGTCATTTGAGTTGCGACACTTTAGTACCATGTACCATGTAGTCTAAATTGTTGGCAAAAAGGTGCCAAAACGCTTAACCCCATTAATACTTGATGACATGGCATAAAAAAGGGATGGATTTATCTTTTTACCCTTATTTACATTACCTAAATCACAAACCCCGAATTGATAAAGAGGTTATGGTGCAAGGTAGGAGCAATGGACCCAACGGGGAGAGGTGAAGCAACCTTTCATAGCTTAGCATGCTTCACCATGAATTTGTAGGACCCCTCCATGTCATTTGGAGGCCATCCTGCTTGCTCTTTGCTCAGGTCCTTCACAAACACATGCATTTATATAAAAAAAAATTTACAAATTTTTTATTAGAAAAGAAACCAAAGAGAAACTCAAATTTAACAAATTTAAAAATTTTGAAATCAAGATTACATTTCTCATGTTTTACATTATAAAAACAAAATCATTGATGTTTTTTTTGTGTCCAAATTCAAGAAAAACTCAATTGATACAGTTTAATAGTGTTTTTCATAGGATCCCTTGATTACAAAATCCAAATAAATACATGTTTTTAATACAAATGAGAAATCCAAACCGCCCAACTTCATCAATTACCCTTTGGAACACACATAGCGGCAGAGGAGCTTATTCACTGGATAAAGCATGGGAGAAGTAATGGAGCCCTATTCAAGGTGGACTTTGAAAAGGCCTTTGATATGGTTGATTGGGAATTCCTGTTGGATATCTTTCATGCTCGAGGATTCGGGCCGTGTTGGATTGCATGGGTCAGGGCAATTCTATCGCCATATAAGGCAAAGGTGCTCCTCAATAGCCGACCTACAAGCTATATTAGACATTAGAGAGGGCTGAGACAAGGTAACCCGCTTTCGTCTCTGTTGTTCATACGTGCTGGTGGTGGATGTCCTCAGCACCATGATGACAAAACGCCTTGAGGCTGAATATATCCAAAGGGATACGATACGGAATGGATGAAGAAGATGAAATCTCCACACTTTAATATGTTGACCATCTGCTAATTCTATGCTCAGAGGATATCCAACATTTTTAAATTAAAAAGCAGATTCTGTGATGTTGTTTGTAATCAAGTTGATATTTTGGAGATTAATAATAATAGTAATAATACTAATATATGTGTATATATTCTTGTTATTTCATGAAATGGTGAATGGCCGCTTACTTATTTTTCGTACTAATGTGAGAACTCGTGTTGGTGTTATGAACCACGTCATAAAATGCATGGACATTTCAAATTATGAACTACGTCACAGACACAAGAGGAGCCTTAGTTGGAGGGCAATTCATGGACTGCACCGAAGCCAAGGCTACCCTACCTAAACGACAGGCAGGGTAGAAAAGGAGGGATGGCTCTCATGCTTCAAAGTCAAAGCATATCCCACGGGGACGGGGATGGATTATCTTTTGACGACTTTGAAAAGGAGTTTATGCACCTATGACAGGAGCGGAGGACAGCGCACCGTAGACTCGGGACCGCTGTTTTTGGTCTCTTGTTACATTCTTTACTTATGTATTTTCATGTTCTTTGTAACAAGGGAAACAATGTATTTGCTACCATTATCTTAATTTAAATAAAATGTGATTTATCCATTTCTTTCAAAAAAAAAAGAAAAGGAGTTTATGCAGCTTACTTTACAGAAGAGGACCACCAATACTATAATATAGCTAAAAAAACTATATACAACCCCGATAAAAGGAGCAATTAGAGAAGCTCAAGTTATGAGTGTTATTATACCAACTCCAATTAAATTTAAATAAAAAAAGTATGATTTATTCACTTTAATAAAAAAAAACTTTATTATCTTTCGTACCAAAATTATTATTTTTTTAAATTAAAAATCAGCTATTATGATCTTGTTTGTAACGAAGTTGATATCTTGAAGATTAGTATTACGTGTGGAGGGGGGGACTTGACCTGGCGATATGACTTTATTATCTTTTGTACCAAAATTATTATTATTTTTAAATTAAAAATCAGATATTATGATCTTGTTTGTAACCAAGTTGATATTTTGAAGATTAGTATTAATAATAATAATAAATATAACCAACAATACATGAGACCTATTTATATCTGTTTTTTTATTAAGAACATAATTATCAGAACCGGACCGGTGGTCCAACCGGGTGAGGGAACCGGTCCAGTTCTGTTATTGGACCGAACTTGCAGTTGAACCGCGGTGAACCGGTGTGAACCGCCGGTTGAACCGGTAAACCGCCCGATTTTTAATGAACCTGGCCGTTTTTAAACCATCAAAATGTCATAACTACCTTTACTATCTTAATTATATATAAAAAATAAATAAGGTCTTTTTTTGTCTTTTTATTATATAAATTAAAGTAAAAAAAAAAAGAGATAAAAGGCTTAGTTGTTTTGTTGTTGTTGTATGTGGATTTTTAAATTTTCAATGTTACTTTTTTGTCAATTACATTTTTTCAATGTTAAGATTTTAAATTTTGTTATTTCACTTATTTGTAACTTGTTTATATTTTGTAGTAGATAAATATTTATTTATTTATTTATGTTTTTAAATATTAAATTATTTAAAATAGTATTTTATTATTTATTTATAATATAATAATTTATTATTAATATTTATATTGACACGACAAAAAACCCTCGATTGACACGGTGGTTGAATTCCAAGGTGAGCAACGATTTATCTTGGACCCTGCCTCAATGTCCTACCGGATTTTGATAACTTTGATTAAGAGTGCACATTTTCCTCTTGATAAATTTGGGATCGAATCCCCAACTACCATGTTTATGTACGCTTTTGACTTCTTTTGTGGGCGTGTTTGTCACCTTTGGTAAAAATAAATATAAAAAAAATAATAAAAAATAATAATATGTTTATTTATTCTAATTCTAGTAGAAATTGAAATTTTAATTATATTATACTTTTAATTTATATAAAAATATATATTCTAATTTTAAAATCCGGATTAGATTAGGATTTATTTAAAAGAAAAACATCGCACATTCTAACTGTAGGATGTGCTAAATTTATTCTATGGCAGATAAGATGATGACAGGGACCAGAGAAGGGGATTTGAAAAAAAGGATAATTATTTATAGGTCCCTACTACAGTAATCAAATGCTATTTAGTCTCTAGAGGTGAATGTTGGGGGTGTAGTAAATAGTGGAGGGGAGGTCCCTGGTTACTGTTTTCAGGGATCTATAAATAATTATCCCTTTGAAAAACGAAGGAAAATAGAGGCCACGCCAAGAGAATAAAACGGAGAAGAAAACAGGTATAAATAGAGAAGAAGAAAAGGTATATATATATAGATATATATAGGCGTGTTTCGGTCTGGCCTATTATAAGACTGTGCAACTTGCGGTCGCCTCCCATTTGGCCCCTTGGAGCATGTTTGAAGGATTTCCAACCGAACGGATGGGAAGATCATTGAAAAATAAGCTAGCATGTCCATTTTCATATCATTTGGTGACCGTTTGATTCTCCCACTTAACTGTTCTTATTTTAGGAAAATTCTGATTTCTCCACTTAACGGTTCAAATTCTGAACCGTTAAAATTTTCCTAAAATAAGAACCATTAAGTGAGAGGACCAAACGGTCACCAAATGGTGTAAAAATGGACATGCTAGTTTATTTTTCGATGATCTTCCTATCCGTACGGTTGGGAATCTTTCAAACAGGCTCCAGAGGTCCAAATTGAAGGCGACTGGGAATACACAGTGTTACAGCCGGTCGTACCTTATCACTATATATATATAGAGGCGTGTTACTATGACGTTTTAACATCGCTCCAGTCGCCGCTTCTCCCCATTTTACTTGGGCGTGTTTGAAGGATTTCCAACCTAACAGATGGGAAGATCATCGAAAAATAAGCTAACATGTCCATTTTCATAAAATTTGGTGACCTTTTGGTCCTCCCGCTTAACGGTTAAAATTCTGAACCGTTAAAATTTCCCTAAAATAAGAATCATTAAGTGGGATGACCAAATGGTCACCAAATTATATAAAAATGGACATGTTAGCTTATTTTTCGATGATCTTCCCATCCGTATGGTTGGAAATCCTTCAAACATGCTCCAGGGGCCAAAATGAGAGGTAGCCGGATTAGCACAGTGATCCTGTCGGCATGACTCTATCACAAACGTGTGTGTATATATATATATAGATATATATAGATATATATATTCCATGGTCATTTCCATGGAATAGATGATTATTATGAAAAATATAGTAGTGAGTATTTTTTTGATAACATGAAGCTAATTTATTGGAAATGGGAAAAAGTAAAAAAAAAAGGGATTGTGATACAATTATTTTTATATCCTTGATATATAAATAAATTTATTTTTTATAAAATACTTTGATTAGCATACTCCGATTTAATTTTTAAGATTAAGTTTTTAATTAAATAAATCATTATAATTAAATATAAATATCTCAA